>BEHA01018836.1:1500545-1511746 GCA_002897215.1 Eschscholzia californica subsp. californica
TCTAAATTCAACCTAACACCTGTTTATCCATCCCTTGTTTTAATCCCAACCTTCAACTCAAATCTTTACTCCTTCCTTTAAATTAAGGTTCTTTCTATTCCTATTATCTCACTCAAACCTTTACTCTCTTTTTTCTTTTTTTGTTGTTGTTGAAGTGATTCCAGTTACAAATTTGGGGAACAAATGGGATTTGAAATCTGGGTCATGGGTTTAGTATAATTGAATTAGAGATTATGGAAATGATTAGGGTTATTGATTTTGGTTCATGGGATATTATTATTGTTGAATCCAGCTTCCGATAGCAATCGGCATTCGATTCATATTCAGTTGCATGTGAGGCATTTTCTGAGCAATGTCGTCTGATTTCAATAGATGTTCAACTATTTCATTAAAAGGGTCTAAATAGAATTCATTGTTCTTTCTTTCGTTTTCTGTTCTTTGAGAGATAACTGAATTATCACCAAAATGGGTGGCGGGAAGGAATTTGTAATTCCAGATAGTTTGTTAAACTGGAAAACAAATACTGGGGAAGCTGAATTTGTCGAAAAGGATCCAACTGGTCGATATATTCGCGTAAGTTTCTCTTCCCCTGTTTAATTTAAAAATTTTGGGCTTCTATTTTAAATGCATGTAGTTTTTTGTTATCATCCTGATTCACTGTAGTTATGCAATCTGATTTTGATCAAATATTCAAGCAATCGGTTTTGATGGAAATTTCGGTTCAGTCCGAAGGAATATCGTGTAGAAAAATCTCGGTGACTGGAAATTTTACAAATTAATGAAAATGATAGAGATATGATGCATTTGTATATAACAAGATTATATACCATAATGACGTATAAACCGGATTAACATAATTTATTAGTTTGAGGGGTATTGACATATAACAATTACACAGTTACTTCCAGGGTAAATTGAATAACTTCTTGATTGTAACACCCAAAAGATAACATTCTTACTGATAATAGTTAATACAGAACAAATCATGTTAGTTTGTGAAGCTATCGTCAATTACACAGTTATATCAGGGGCGTAAAAATGAGATAAAAGTAATTTTAGCAGTTAAGTTAGGGGTAAATCATTCAAAGATATTTAAAGAACATTAAAAACATAACACAGAAATCAAGAGATATCTGTGAGAAATGAAGAAGAAAATTAATATGAAAAAGAGGAATTGAGTTCATTTTTATAGCTGTAGTTACTTTGGGTTTTTTGCTAGAATTCCATTATGTCGGTTGAACTTTTCATCATGTCGGTGGAAACTTCGAAATTTCCCTCGTGCATGTGGGAACTATGCACAAAATAGTTGTAACTAGGTTTTCATGCTCCTAATCCAAATTTCCGAAATATTTCGCAAATTTCCACCGAATTTGTCAAAATCTTAGACCTTGCATATAGTAGGTTTTAATCATTAGATTCATTACTATCTTCTGATAGGAATATAATTAGCTTATGTTATTATTATGAAGATAAAAATGCTAAAACTTAATGGCATGTTATGAGCTCGTGAGAATATAATATGAAAATTATAATCCTTATCTCCTTTACAATGATATGGTCCAGGGCCGTGTGGTGGGGGTGCGGCCCGTGCGCCCGCGCAGGGCCCCCCACCACAAGGGGCCTCCTTTTGGAAATTCTGTACAGCTTTACTACTTACATTAAAATTGAAGATGAAAACGAAAACCAACAAGCATAGTAGCTCACTTGGTTAAACGTGTGGATTTAGTAAGGAATGTCATGAGTTTGAATTCATTGGTGGACAGGATAAAATTCCTTACATAAGGGTTTAACCTCGCTCTCTCTCTCTCTCTCTCTTGTCTTCTCTTCTTTCTTAAATCTTTTCTCTTTATCAAATTTATCTTCTTTGCATTTAGTTTTATATTTTGTCCCAAGATAATGATCAAAATTATAATTTTTGACATCGCATGGTAAAGGTGAGAAGCTTAATTTTCCAATGCCTGTCTAATACTAACATTTAATAAGTTTATAAAAATATTTTGTTTTTTCAATGACAAAAAATCAATTTGTTCATCGATTTCTTTTGACGGGAGTGTAATAAAACACTAGGCGTTAAGACTATCCTAGAAATTAGTTTCTTTCCCTTGAATACCAAATAATACAACGTGGAAATAAAAACTTCTACAAATAAAAAAAGTCGTACTTGGAGAAATGTTGGACTGATTTGTACCAACGTCATTACTCCGTTTGATTTATAATTTTATGACACAAACTACTCAAAAATTTTTAGTTATTATCTTACGTGTAAAATAGTGTGAGTTTGTTCAAAACACCCCCAATCAAAATTGGCACCGGGCCTCTAAATTGTCAGGTACGGCCCTGATATGGTCCTCTGTGCTTTTACTAATGCTATAATTTGAGTCGTTTTTCCTTGTAATGGTTTGGATAATTTGATAGGTGCAAAATGTGGTTCTGATCATACCTGTAATTCTCTTGTATAATCGTGTAGGCATGTGAGAAATGAAACTGCTTGGAAGCTTAACTAGATTTTGAAATGAAAATTGAATATGATTTATTCATGTAGTTCAATGAAACGACTTAGTTTGACATTTTTATGGGAGAAAATGTGGGTTTGATCATTGTTGTGATTATCTGAAATAACTATTGTTGTTTGGTGTTCTTGATTTTTGCAATGGTTTATGATATTTTTTTAAGCCATATTTCTTTTTCTCTTTATTAGTATGAGGAAGTATTGAGCAAAGGAGTATTCAAGACTGTGTATCCTTTGGAAGACTTGTAATCTAACTTCGGATTCTCTATCATTGTAAGTAATTTTTGTTTTTGAGGAGCTGGTATTTGGCTTAAGATCCATAACCAAAACCTTTATTTGATACCTAATTAAAGTGAAGCCTTCTACTCTCTTCTTCGTTCTTCGTGAATATTAAAATTTAAGTAATAGTAACGCTACTGGGAGCAAATGAGTCCTAGGTGAAACCCCGGTGACATTCAATTCAGCCACCCATTGAATTTATTGCTTTCGCATGACATGGAAATCCATTTCCACCTATGTTTTTTTTCTCCTTTTTTGTTGTGGAGATATACTATGAAACTACTCGCTGATTTAGAGATTTTTTTGTTTTGGAAATTGTCACCGTGCCTTGAACCCTTGACCTCTAGGGTGGAAGACTAAACCTCGTTGATTTAGAGATGTTGTTTCTGTATGTTGTTTCTTAATTTCGATACTTAGATACAAGGCATTCGACGTGGTTGACGGAATAGAGGTGGCTTGGAACTTAGGGAGAATTGATGTTGTGAAGTGGCCAGAAGGTCTAGAAAGATTATATTCTGAAGTGCAGCTGTTGAAGACATTGAAACATGAAAATATTGTGAAGTTCTATAACTCGTGGGTAGATGATAACAAGAAGACATTTAACATAATTACCGAGCTGTTCACTTCGGGGAGTCTGAGACAGTAAGTTGTATTTTAATCTTGCTTCCTTTTTCTTTTTCGTTTGCTACTGTCTATAATTAAACTAGTTTTTCCAAGCAGATATCGTCAGAAGCATAAAAATGTTGATATGAAGGTCATAAAGAATTGGGCAAAACAAATTCTCCAAGGGCTGAACTATCTTCACAATCACGATCCACCTATTGTGCACAGAGACTTAAAGGGTGAAAATATTTTTGTCAATGGAAATCATGGAGAAATTAAGATTGGAGATCTTCGGTCGGCAACTATTTTGCAGTGGCCTATTAAAACTTTCGTAGGTAAGAATTCAAATATGATGAACTCTTTCTTCTTTTTCTTGTATATGAGTGATTTTGGATTCATTACTTATTAACCCTTATGTAATCCGGACAAGACGGGTCAACGCTGTCGTGGGCATTTGGGATTTAGAAAGACCAATGAATTGGTTCTAGAGGTCACAAAGACCTTCTATTTAAGGTCAATGTTTCCTTCAATTGTATTTCTAACTCGGATTTGATCAAGACTCCTTGTATTTTCTCCATAGGTACTCCCGAGTTTATGGCACCTGAATTGTATGATGAGGAATACAATGAACTAGTAGACATATATTCCTTTGGTATGTGCATCTTAGAGATGGTTACTCTTGAATGCCCATACAATGAATGCACAACTGTAGCTCAAATCTATAATAAGGTTATCTCGGTAAGTACATTAATGTTTCACTTATCGTAAAACATTATCTGATGCAAGAATTCAGCTACTAGACAAATAATGTTTATGACTTGTTATGTGTTCTTGACCAGGGAACAAAACCGGAATCTTTAAAAAAAGTGAACAATCAGCAGGTCAAGCAGTTTATTGAGAGTTGTTTAGCTCCAGCATCTCTCAGATTACCAGCGAAGGAGCTGCTGAAAGACCCATTCCTACAACTTGACGATTCAAAGGAGCTTGATTATGACTCTTTACCCGTTCCGTCATTTACACCAGTCGGGTTGACCGAAACGGGATCTCATTCCATGGAAGTAGATGCTGATTATGGAGTGTGCCAGATTAACGATACAAATAGCACTGGAGTTGTTCAGTTTCCAACTTTTGAAATTCAGAGAGCTACTATAGGTAATGAATTTAGCTTGAGTGGGGAGAGGAATCATACGAACGGCGATAATTCGATATCACTAAGTCTAAAATTTGGTGACGGATTTGGTAAGTAATATTGCATAATTTTCTTTCTTCTTATTTCCTTGGTGTTTGGGATTCGTGAATGAGAAATGTATTTATGAGCAGGTGTGAGAGCAGTTGATTTTCTCTTCTACCTTGACACTGACACAGCAGTATCGATAGCTACTGAGATGGCAGAAGACCTAGATTTAGCAGATGAAGATGTGGTTCTTATTGCTCAGCTAATCGATAACATGATAATGAGACTTGTACCCTGGTGGATACCTTCTGTCGACTATTCTTCAAGTGGCACAAGAATCCGTCATGAAAATTCTCAATTGAATGGAGGATTTCGTGAAGAAATTAATACCCACCCTGAAACAGGTAACTCTTTTGGAAATACTGATAAATATACGTTCTGTGTTCGTCGCGGTTCAGGTTTGGCTCAGGGAGAAGATCACGAATCGCAAACATCATCAATTGTTTCTGCGAATTCTGCTGAATATTCATCAAACGTTGTCGAGAGAGGTCGTAAGTTATTAAAGCGATGTTTCTCCGAGGTGGATATTGGGCCTGCAGATCATCACATGAAAGAGAATGACAGCAATATCAACGACTGGGTAGAGGGCACCGTTGGAAAGAACTTTGAGATAACAGTTGTTGATTCAAACAACCTTCACAGTGATCCGACATTGCCTTCGTTAGAGAATGATGAAGATACTGAGTTCAAGATGGAGACAAATGCAATTGAATCTCAATACAAGCAACAATTTGAAGAACTCTCGAGGATGAAGGAAGAAGCATTGGAAGAGGCAAAGAAGAAGTGTCTCGTGAAGAAGCCACCAGTTCCTTAAACATAGAAGTCGGTGAACAATAACAATAGCCTCCTTTTTCTTGAAATGTTGTTTCTCATCTTCATCGATGTTTGTATGTTTGTTTCTTTGTAGGTTTTTTGTTCTTGGGAAGTTTTTTTTTTTCGTGTTCGAAGATCATTTTGTTTGTCTGTTTTCATGTTTAAGTTAGGGTTAATGTCATTTTGTGCTTGAAAACTTGGAGGGTCATTTAGTTTCTTACTAGGATAACCATAGAGGCATATTGTATGTGTGGATAACTTGATTTATTTCATATCCCAGTGATGAACCAACCATTAACCCACCCAACAGATTTCAATTCAACCATGTACCATTAAGTCCTTTAACTCTATAATACATCTTCATTCTTCTTCTCTAACATCAATCTAACTTGTAAGCTCCTAAAACCATTTCTCATCTTACTTAACCTAAGTTACCTGACCATGGGAATAAATTTAGAGTTAATTCCTATTTGGCCCCCTACTTTGTGACCAGCTTCCTTTATGGCCCCCTTTTTTTTCGTAAATTCAAATATGGTCCCCTTTTCTTAACACCGTCAGTCAACTTTTATGGTTAATCTTTTTGTTTCCATTATTACCCTTGTTTGTAAAAGAGATTTTAGAAATTCAAATTTGACCCCATTAAAAAACGGGTTGATTCCCAAAAAACTTAAGTTGTTTAGAAAAAGATTAGGGGTCAAAACAGAATTTCTTTTAAAAATACCAAACACACTTCTCTCACCTCCATGTCATCACTAATCTGCCCACGTCATCACTCACCTGCCACCTCACCATCTTCTCCGGCAATGGTCGCCGGCCGGCAAAAATTCCAGCGACCATCTTCTTGTTCTTCTTCTCTCTTCTTGTTCTTCTTCTTTATCTCTCTTCTTTATTCTCTATCTCTCTCCCACCTTTCTACTCTCTTTCTCTCTCTCTCTAATGCTCCGGCGAAAGGGTCCTCCCCTTCGCCGGAGCATTAGAGAGAGAGAAAAAGAGAGTAGAAAGGAGAGAGTGAATAAAGAAGAGAGAGAAAGAAGAAGAAGAAGAAGAAGAGAGAAGAAGAAGAGAAGAAAAAAAAAAGATGGTCGCCGAAATTTTTGCCGATCGGCGACCATTGCCGGAGAAGATGGTGAGGTGGCAGGTGAGTGATGACGTGGGCAAATTGGTGATGACATGGAGGTGAGAGAAGTGTGTTTGGTATTTTTAAAAGAAATTCTGTTGTGACCCCAAATTTTTGTCTAAACAACTTAAGTTTTTTGGAAATCAACCCATTTTTGAAGGGGGACAAATTTGAATTTCCAAAATCTCTTTTATAAACAAGGGTAATAATGAAAACAAAAAGATTTACCATAAAAGTTGACTGACGGTGTTAAGATAAGGGGGCCATATTTGAATTTACGAAAAAAAGTGGGCCATAAAGGAAGCTGGTCACAAAGTAGGGGGCCAAAGAGTAATTAACTCATAAATTTAAAAGAAAAAAAACTATGTTCTGCCGGTTCAACATCGACTCCAACGCCGGAAGTTCCGGAACCGTCTACATTGTCAACACCATACTCTTACATCAGAAGCGATTGATCTGAGACTTAGACTATCACTTTCAAGTTATGATCCATATCATAAGGATGATATTCGTAGTTATTGTTTGCAACGGGTCCATTTCAACCATGAATTTCCTAAGGACGGTAATTTAAAGACTTCTAACTCAAATATTGGTCAGCCATGATCAGTCAAAATGTCAACTGATTGACTTCGGCGACACGTGTTGGATCCTTGAATAGGCACGAGCGTGTCCGATACTTCGATCTGAGACAAATGAAGAAAAGATCGGAGAACATCTAGACCTCATAGAAGAAATCAGAGACAAGGTGGAGCTAAAAATTACGTTTACCAAGACATTGTGATAGTTCCATAGAGCGCCACAAAGCACGACTCGCTGTCAAAGGCTATACCCAGGTGAATAGTATCGATTACCGATATTTTCACTCTTGTCCAAAATTGGTTACTGTTCATGCCCTTTTATCCATCCGAAATTATACTCAACTCCGGCCCGCTGTCTTGGAAATCGAAGAACCAACCAACAATTTCTCGCTCTTCTGAGGCAGAATATCTGTGCCATGGCTTGTCTGACTGCAGAGCTTCAATGGCTCCACTACCTGTTTCAGGATCTTTGTGTTCTGATCAAGCTGATCTAAGCACGAAGGAACCTAGTTCACTCTAGTTGATCTTTCTTCTTCAAATCTCTAGCTAGATCAAGGCTCAAGTTAAGAAATCTTAGCTCGGATCAACCGTCGAGTTGATGATTCGTTATTGGAAAACCAAGTCGTTGACGATTCAGAAACTTCATTGGATCTTCAAGCTGATGAGAAGGTAAAGAACTTGTGGTTAAAAAGAGATAGATGATGAGAGAGATAGTTGTCCCCCTATTAAATTAAGTCCAACACAATTGACTTGTATTGGACCCGGAAAATACTTGTCCACATAATATATTTGGTTGTCCGTATATTTGCTACCAGTTTAGAATTCATTTCTTTTGAGCCTCATTTTTAAATTATACATCTCTATAATAATTTTAGTTACTATTCTCAATATATGATACTTAGTAATTAGACGAATTCATTTCTTTTGAGCCTCATTTTTAAATTGTTTTTGTTGTGGTAATGATTTTGTTGATATTGATGTTTTTGTATTTTCCAACTATTTGTTATCATCGCAATATGGGGCTCAAGGTGCTGAGCAAAGCTCTTACTAGAGTTGGCTTGATTATTTTTTTGCTCGCGTCTAGATCATAGTAGGGTTCAAAGTGCCTAGGATGCTCCTGTCGACCTCCCATGTTCGGCCTCAGGTGGCAGAGTTCCGTCAGGTGCACCTCCTTATTAACCCCTGAGGGTCTACTTTTGTAAGTTTTCGGCCAATCCACTAACATCTTTACTTGGTCAAAGGGGAACCGCCTAGAGACATTTCAATTCAGCTATCTTTTGGTTGTTATTAGAAAATTACTGTGGCAAAGTCTAAGAGATTAGAAAAGCCTAGTCTTGTAGATGTTCTATCTGACAAGCATGCTTTATAGTTACAGTTTTGAAAACAAACTGGGCAAGCCCATAGTTCAACAAAAAAAAAAAACTGAGCAAGCCCCTTAATATTGCCTCATTTGATAACCCATGGTTCCATAAGAATATTCAGTTGATAGGATGTGTGATCAAAACTATGACGTGAACACACCGATGGTGTGATCAAAACTTTTTAATATACATTTTCTAATTTCTATTTAAAAAATCAATGAACATATGAAAGTTTGGTGAATTTTGCATTAGGATATTTTGATCAAGTACCAAACAGAAGTTTACTATCTCCTTGATAGAGAGAATTATCAAGTTATTAGGATCCCCAAATAAAAAGAATAACAATAATCTGAATCATCAAAAAAAACACTAGGCATCGATTGATTGCTTGCACAAACCTTATGTAGAAGTCAAAAACTTACTTATCCCTCGTGTAGACTTGTCTTTGTAAACCCGTTAGCCCTTACCGTTAAACATTTCAGTCGAGAAACGGGAAACTCGTTCATGTTTCAAACTCTACGAGGAGAAGTGCCATAACAGAAATAACACGACAAAAGGAGTCTGCTCGAGCGGATAATGTTGAACAAGCTCAGTCTCCTAACATAAATTCTGACAAAAAGAATTGAAAAATGGTTAACGGAACTGGATATGTACCATAATGTCAGACTCTGGTCACATGGACTAGTCGCTGCAACAACAGTAGACCCATTGAGAGACCATTTCCAGAATCAGGAGTAAGTTAGGTCCAGCACTAAACTGTACTTCTAAACACGAATCAGGGCTACCAACACGTCCGCCAAAATCTTGTTGGGCAGTCATTGGGTCGAGAAATGTCATTGTGCTCCTTATCATCCTTCAAGCTTAATTTTCTGAAACACTACCCTATCTAATCATAACCACAGAAAATACGTGAGTTTGAACTCTGATGCACCTGAAATATTTGAGGCCAGCATCTCAGTAAGGAACCAGCTAAAAAAGGTGTTGTTTGAGTTCAAATTAAACAGATATTTTACGACATAAAGATCAATACGGCATCTTATGAGAAATAAAAAAAAATTGAAAAGAAGCTAAATTTGGAATGAACTTACTAGATGATTAGGGGCTGAGCAGAAGAGGAGAAAGAGAAGATTAGGTTTTCTCAAAGGCTTTGATGTGTGGAAAGACAAATAGAGAGAGAAAGTTGGGCTTCTTGACACTGTGAGCGCTTCAGAGAGGTACCACCACTGGAGCACAAGCTGCGAACGGCCTCCACCTCAGTCGGACAAGCCTTTGAGACAAGGCACTCAGCAAGCGATCGATTCAGATGCCGACACGCTGCTTCTCTTGGAGGCCCCACTGGGACTCTCCGGTGACATTCACACAATGCTCGGTGTAGGCGTTCACATCCCACTACACTCATGGTCATACTCATGGGATCATCTGTCTGTGGCATATTTAGGTCGAGTTTTCCTTGACACCGAGGACAAGTTGACTATCTATCTGTTCATTATATTGATTTGTTATTTATGCTGCAAATATTTCAATAACGCCGTTCGTACAAAACAACGCAATATGTTTAGCTGTTAAAACCACATAGAAACATACAGATACACGTAAAACTGCAAAAGTTTGAAGTCGAAAGCCAAGTCCACTCAGTACAGAGTTGTAAGTGTACACAAAGAATTCATTTCTCTAGATTAGAACCATAAGAAAAAGGGTAATAAAATAATAAGAAACTATATAACATACATCCAAGTACGGGTATTACCGATGGTTGTCAAACTAAAGCAATATTTATGGTCCAGTTAGCTACTAACACAATTTTTTCAAATATATATGTAGGAAATCTCAAATTAGACGTACTGAAGTAACTGCGGGTGTCCGACAAGAGTATGCAAGTGTATGACACAAGTATCCAGGTATCTAAAATGACAAAGAAGTACAAGAAAGAGCATTCATTCTTAGTAGATTGAAGCTATCATTGATACTACAAAATTGATTTACATGTAGAAGGATATTTGCTGGGGAGGTAATTAGTTCGGAACCCATCATACAAACGTTAACAAGTAAAGGACTACTTTCACTGAAAATTTAAATAGTAGCTAAACTATAGACTCTCGAATAGCAAATAAAACTTTAAAAGTAATCAAGTGAGAAAAAAATCGATATCTAAAATCTATAAGGTAGTCAGAGAATCGAGGATGAATGTGACAAAACAAATTCCTCAACATAACAAGGAACATCTCGTTTCACCACATTTAAGCCCTACTGATGGGCGTGTTAGAGGTCGGAGGCCTTTCAAAATGTTGATGGATCACTTCGAACGGGAAAAGGTAATGAGTTCATTTAATGTCCTTACTGTGACGAGTTTAGTTTAGCAAGTCACTCCTAAACCCTAGACCCATTCTCCCTAATAAGACCTGCAAGCAGAAACTAAGTAAAGATCCAACATTTCACAATTTAGCTTACCCATTTGAATCTAATCAAATTTATTTAGTTATAGTACCAAAATTATATTTTAAAGAAATGGCAAAATCAGAATCCATTATTATCCCAATTTATGAACCCTAAATTATTCAAACTTTTGGTATCCTGAGGTAGTAATCAAGTGAAACAGATTAATCACAATTCATTCTTCAACGAATCCTAATGAAACCCAAAACAGTATTCAGATTTTTCTTTCTTATAAGAGACATTTGAGATTTCTTGAAGTATGCGTGACATTGCT
>BEHA01019132.1:4319-16882 GCA_002897215.1 Eschscholzia californica subsp. californica
AAACTCTTCATACTTGAAAATCCAAGCTTATTCATTTCGAATTCTCTGGTTATAATGAAGTCGTAGAAACCCTAGAAATAACGTTGTTGAGAGTTTTCAGAAACTCTCAAGCTCCGGAAACCAATCAGGAAAGAACTGAAACAGTGAAGTTCAAATGAGCGCGAACTCAATTTATACCGTGACTTTCTTTTCGTCGTTGACTCGTTTCGTATGTATACAGTATACTCGTAGATCCGGTTTGTTCACCCTTGCTAGGGTTGGGAGTCGGTCCGGGCCGGTCCGGTCGGGGTTATATCATTCACTGGGTTGGGTTTTGAAACTCGTATTCTCTTCCGACTCTCGGGCGGATTATTTTAAAAATCTTAGTGTCCAAAACCACTCCAAGTCCGTCAAACTTTTTAGATTTCTCGGCTATCGGGTGGTCGGTATAATCAAAATTTCAATTTTCACTTTTCAACAAAAGGGCACCTCACAACCAATATATATATTGAAAAATCGACTAGGATCTACGTTGGTCCACACCGTTTGAAGGAGCGCTCAGAACCTGAGCTATATCCCCATTGTTAGTACTTTGGAATGTTTGGGCCTGTTTGGAACAGGGTTCAACTCAGCCATTACAAAAAAGAACCTCAATCAACTGGTTTTTGTTCACTCTCTAAGTCGTGTTCATCTATGCCTCACTATCTCTTAAGACAATTTATTATAATTAGTTTTTTGGCTCTTAAAATATTAACATACTTTGTTTTTGTGATAAGTGAAATGGCCACAAACCTTGAAACTGTTCGTGTTAATGCTTCATCCTCGAACCATGTTGAGAAACCAGAAAAGTTCAAGGGGATTGATTTCAAATTAGTTTCTAACTCTTTAACTTGAGTAGACAGAGTAAAGTTTAGGGTTATTTTCATGTGCTTTTAGATTTTCTATCTCATGGTTATGTCGAGTAAAAATTTTGGTTTATAATTCATTATGTATTAGATTATGAAATTTATTATTTAAATGTGTAACGCTAGAATATGTGGAAAAATAATATTTTTCAAGGTGAATATCTTAATTTTTCACATTTGCGAATTTAGTGTCAAAATCGTATAAATTTCTTAAATGTAATAATATATTTTTAAGCAATGGAGTTAGATTAACGGTATTAAAATTTAAAGGTGTTAGAACTTAACTGGTCATCACTTAGTCCACGACTCCTTTGCAAAAAAATAAAAGGTCATATCCCTTTCGCAAAACTCGATACTTATCTATGATCTTTTTGCAAAATAACCCAATAAAAAACTTTGATTTTATAGTGTATATGTGTTTGTTGTATGTATGATTAGGAAGTGGTAAAGATGTTTAATAAGTTGCCTTAATCCTAAATTAGAAACATTTAAGAAGTTTCCAAAAAAGAAACTAGTTTTATCTCAAAGCTTCCACTTTAATAAGGCCTCGCTTCTGCAGAACCGTCTATATTAGAGAGAGAAAGAGAGATCGTTTTCGTGTTTTCCGGCAAGGGATCTCCCTTCGTCGGATCTTCCTCTTATGCTTTACTTTTTTCGTTTTCTTTCCCTTTCTCTCTCTTTAACAGAGATGGAAAGAAAGAATAAGATGATGAAGAGATTGAGAAAAAGAACTTGACATGTAGATGATTAGGAACATGAAGATTAATGTGAAATTTTAATAAAAAAAACGTTATACTTTATGTGAGAAACAAACAAAACTCTTTTATGATAATGAATTTTGGATTTAAAAGAATATGATGGTGAATAAGAGGAAAAGACATAACAAGATTGTGTGAAGTTACTTAAATGTTAAAACTGTTGATACTTATCCGAATTTAGACCAATTTTGATGATGTCTTAGTTTTATGTATGTCGATATTATGTCAATCATGTTTGTTTAAACTATTCTGTTTGACGTTAGTTTGTTGTAGAACTTTTATTCACTATTTCGATAAAAAAAAATTATTTGTAAGAGTTTATATAGATTTCGGCACGTGTTATTCTTAGTTCTATTAGATAATTGAATATAGTTGGACTTAATTTGTTAATTTCACCAAATTCATTCGATCATATCATATAATAAGTAGCCTGTTATTGGATAAGGTTCAAGATTTGTAATCTTATGAGAAACTAATTTAATTTTCTTATTCGTTGATCTAATATTACTTTTCATTATACTGTATGTTACCTAGGTTTCGACTCAAATAAAGGTCTTAATCAAATTGGTGATTACATTACTATGATTAGTACGAAGATTTTAGAAAAATCACATTTGAAATTTCTACCACTTATCCGATAATGGACCATTTGATATGATGCGTTGTAATTTGTAGATATTTACAATCTGTTAGCCAACATGATTGTACATACTCAATTTTATTAATCTCACTTTCTAAAAAAAAAAAATCATTGGCACACTCTGTAATTTATGTACGGTCATTTCTAATAATTAAATACGATGACTAATTAATTAGAGTAATGTAAGAGAAGAAGAAAACCTAGGTAAATTTTAGGCAAAAATCTAAGTGGCTTGCCTTGATTTGCAGTTTAGCTGATCAAAATCATCGGAATCACGAATAACAAAAAACACATAAATTTTTAGCCCGAACCTGAATGCTTTTTCTTGTTCCCTGGTATTTTTTAATTAATTAGCCATATCACATGTTAAGCTATTTTCTTTCCGATCGTATCCATTTCAGTTATAAGCCCAAATGAATTCATTTCTAAATAGTAGGGAGAAGATAGGAAGAAAATAGTGGAAATACATATCTCAATTGATGTGTGATTAGTGGTAATAAAACTAAAATTAATTTATTTTTAAAATGAGAAGACGTGGTAATAATAGTGTTACCCAGTTGGCCAGTTCGTCCTCATTATGGGTTTAGGGCTACAACATTAGGCCCGTCAACCAACCCTATCTAATTATACCGTTGTAAGCCAGGCTGGCGTGAAGAAGACGCATTTTGCTTCGCGCTTGAAATAGGTGGGCGATCATGCAGTGGGGAAACCCTAGACAAGAAGACATACGATCGATCTGCCTGGCCTGGGTATCATTCTAGGGTTTCAGACACTCGCAATCTTCAATAACGTTATCTAGGCTTAGTACGTACCCATCAAGATTAATCAGTTCATCTGCTTTTACTTCATCTTCTTGGTTTTCGTCCGATGGAATTACGTTTCACATTTTCTAGGGTTCTGGTTGTACGAACACTTCTGTCAAGAGGTAATAAAAATTCTGATGGAGGTTATTTGAAATTATCGGACAGGTACGATTCTTGAAACGATCTTTATTTGGATATTCATATAGAAATCTTGGTCTATTCATATATAAGTCTTGGTTGTTCATATATAAATCTAGTTTTTCATGTCCTCTTAGTCTTTCATCATATTCTTGTTACGTTTCTTTAAAGTAGTGGATCACCAAAGCAGCAGATTAGTGTGCCCTAATTTTACTGAAACTCACAATGGAAGCCATTAATTAACAAATAGTAGTCGATGTGACACTGAAATTGTTGCTTGTCTATACTCAGACAGGATTCTAAAATTCAATCTCCTAACATTCATAATGAGGGCATGAGTACATAATTTATACATAGTAGTCGATGTGTAAAGCAAACAATAACACAAGATGGAACAAATCGAGAAGGATACTGGTCCTATGTTATTTCCTTACATGATGGTACATCATAATTTCTCAAGTACCATACTGTAACAAGGAAGTGACAAGATTACTTGCAATCCTGAGTCGGTTATATAAATTTACTTGATAGAATGAACAAAAGGCATTAGATGCTTTTCAACTCTAATTAGAACCCAAAAACACGACTGAACCTAATTTGGCGATATATATATTTATAAATACATATACATACGCTTGCTAGCGTGAATGCATAATAGAGTGTCGATAGTAAAAAAAACATGAAACAAATCAAGAATGGTAAAGGTCCCTTGGTTTTCCCTTAGATGGTACATCATAATTTGCTCAAGTACTAGAAAGTAACGATCTTAATAGGGGAAATGATGGGACTGGATTTATTGCGATCTTGAGTTGGTAATAGTGTACTAAAAGTTTAATTGCGAGCATGATCAAAAGTCATCATGAAAAGGCGACTGAACCCGAGTTGGCCATATATACATATGTTTGCTAGTATGAATACATAATAAAATCAGGAAAGCGAAAAAATAGAAACACAAGAAGGAACAAATCGAGAAGGATAGTGGTCCTTTCTTACTCCCTAACATGGTACACTATAATTTTCTCAAGTACCAGACTGTAATGGTCTTAAAAGGGAAGTGATGGGACTAGATTATTTATCATCTCTAGTTGGTAATACAAATTTAATTGCGAGCATGATCAAAAGTCAGCTTGAAAACACGATTGGACCCATGGCACATACATATGCTTACTAGAATACATAATAATGTTGGGAAAGAAAAAATAAAATAAAAACACAAGAAGGAATAAATCGAGAAGGATAACGGTCTTGTCGCATTCCCTTTCATGGTACATCATAATTTTCTCAAGTACCAGACTGTACTGGTCTTAAAAGGGAAGTGATGGACCGGATTATTTGGACTCTCGAGTTGGTAACCCAAATTTACTTGTCAGCATAAACAAAAGTGGGCATGAAAACACGACCGAACTGAAGTTGGCAATACATACATACATATGCTTGCTAGTATGAATACATAATAAAGTCGGAAGAACAGAAAAAGAAACGCAAGACGGAACAGTTCGAGATGGATACTAGTCCTTTCGTATTCCCTTACATGGTACATCATAATTTTCTCAAGTACCAGACTGTAATGGTCTTAAAAGGGAAGTGAGGGGACTGGATTAATTGCAATCTCAAGTTGGTAATACAAATTTACTTGTGAGCATGAACAAAAGTGGGCATGAAAACACGACCGAACCGAAGTTGGCAATATATACATGCATATGCTTGCTAGTATGAATACATAATAAAGTCGGAGAACAAAAAAAAAATACAAGACGGAATAGTTCGATAAGGATAGTGGTCCTTTCGTATTCCCTTACATGGTACATCATAATTTTCTCACGTACCAGACTGTATTGGTCTTAAAAGGGAAGTGATGGGACTGGATTAATTGCAATCTCTACTCTCTAGTTGGTAATACAAATTTACTTGCGAGCAGGAATAACAGTCGTTGTCCGCATGCGACTAAACCGATGTTGGTTATACATACATTCATATGCTTTCTAGTATGGATCCATAATAAAGTCAGGAAAGCAAAAAACAGAAAAACACGAGATTGAACAAATCGAGAAGGAAAATGGTAATTTCATGTTCCCTTACATGGTACATTATAATTTTCTCAAGTAACTGCCTGTAATGGTCTTAAAAGGAAAGTAATGCAACTGGCTTAATTGCAATCTCTAGTTGGTAATAAAATTTAATTGTGAGCATGAACACACATCAGTAGATGTTTTATTGATCTAATTAGAACCCGAAAGTACTGAATTCAAGTTTGCGTTACGTACACACATAAATACTTGTAAGAATTTATCAAGTATTTGAGTTCAATCCTGTTTGCGTTTTGCAACTGTTGTTCTTGTTGATCTGATATCGTACACACATAAATACTTGTAAGAATTTATCAAGTATTTGAGTTCAATCCTGTTTGCTTTTTGCCACTGTTGTTCTTGTTGATCTGATATCGTAAATAATAATATTGTCCACTTTCCTAACTCAAAATGAACTCATTAATATATAATAGATGATAGGGTATATACAAATTAGAGCATGGAAAGCAAACCATAATACAAGATTGAACAAATCGAGAAGGATAGTTGTATTGTCTTATTTCCTTACATGGTGGTATATCATAATATGCTCAAGTACCAGCCTGTAACAAAGAACTGATGGGATTACTCGCAATCATAAGTTGGTTACGTAAATTTACTTGATAGCATGAACAAAAGTCATTAGATGCCCGAAAGCACTATCTCAAAAGTCAAAACTGAACCCGAGTCCGCGGTACATACATATGCTTGCTAGCATGAATGAAGTATTCGAAGTTTTCATTTTCTAGTTGTTAATCGTATCGATCTGAACCCAAGTTGGCTATATATGCATACATATGCTTGCTAGTATGAATACATGATAGTGTGGAGCAAAAGAAAGAAAACACAAGATAGAACAAATAAAAAAGGATAGTGGTCCTTTCATATTCCCGTACATGGTAGTATGGTACATCATAATTTTCTCAAGTACCAGACTGTAAAGGTCTTAAAAGGGAAGTGATGTGATTTCAAGTTTGCAACTCATAACGATGACATGAATGCATAATAGAGTGTGGAAAGCAAACAAAACACAAGATGGAATAAATTGAGAAGGATAACTGTCTCGTCTTATTTCCTTACTTGGTGGTACATCATAATTTGCTCATGTACTAGTGTGTAACAAGGAATGACGGGATTTCTTGCAATCCTGAATTGGTTATATAAATTTACTTGATAGCATGAACAAAGGTCATTAGATGCTTTTCAGCTCTAATTAGAATCCGAAAGCACTATCTCAAAACTAAACCCAAGTCTGCAATACATAGATATGTTGTCTAGCATGAACAAAGTATTTGAAGTTTGTTGCAGCTGTTACTCTTATCGATCTGATATAGTAATTAATGATCTCATTTGCATTTCGCAACTGTTGCTTTTATAGATGCTTTTTAGCTTTAATTAGAACTCTAAACACAACCGAACAAGTAGGCGATATATACATGCTTGCTAGTATGAATACATAATAGAGTGTGGAAAGCAAAAAAAGAAAACACAAGTTGGAACAAATCAAGAAGGATAGTGGTCCTTTCACATTCCCTTACATGGTACATCATAATTTGCTCAAGTACCAGTAACGGCTTAAAAGATAAGTGATGGGACTGGATTAATTGCAATCTCTAGTTGTTAATACAAATTTAATTGCGAGCATGAACAAAAGTCATTAGATGTTTCTTTGCTCTAATTAGTACCCTAAAGCACTGTGTTAAAACTGAACCCAAGTCGGCAATACATTAACATGCTTGCTAGCGTGAGCAAAGTATTTGAGTTCATTCTGTTTTGCATTTTTCTATTATTCCTCGTATCAATCTGATATGGTAAATATTGATATCATTTACATTTTGCAACTGTTGGTTTTTATAGATTCTTTTTAGCTCTAATTAGAACCCAAAAGAACTATCATTAGACTTAATCGAAGTCAGCGATATATACATACAAATGCGTGGCAATATGAACAAAGTATTTGAGTAAAATCCAGTTTGCATTTTGCAATTGTTGCTCTTATCAATATTATATGGTAAATAAAGATGTCATTTGCAATTGTTGCTTTAAGAGATGTTTTTAAGCTCTAATCAGAACCGAAAAACACGATCTCGGAACTGAATCCAAGTCGGTGATGTATACATATATTTGCTAGCCAGAAAGAAAAAAGTATCCAAGTTCGACCGATTTGTAGCTTGCAGTTGTTGCTCTTGTTGATCTGATATAGTAAATAGTGATGTCAATTTACAGTATATAGACTCTTAGTTTTGAAATGCTTTTCAGGTGTAATTAGAAAACGAAAGAACTGTCCCCAAGCTGAACCCAAGTCAACGATATATACATACATAAATACAATACACGCAAGCATTAACCTAGTATTTGAGTTCTATTTTGCAACTGTTGCTCTAATTGATTTGGATATCATAAATAATTATGCACGCTTTCCTGTTTTTTCCCCCGAATATATAACTAAATTCTTGTCTGTCTCAAGTTTTCGCTTTAACATACTCCATCAATAGCGGTCTCTGATTAATATATGGAATGTGAGATTCTGGCCAAGACAACTGTCCTGTATTTCTGTTTTCAGAAGAGCACTCATGCAGGTATGGACATGATTTGCTTTTATTGACTTCTGGCTTTTACCGGTACTGCAACAAGGCTGATAATCGTTGTCTTTTTAGTACAAACTTTGATGGGTGCATTTTGATGGATGTTGTTCATTTTCAGTACAAAATTACCAATGTATAAGTTCACCCAACACAACATGAACAAAGTATTCGATTTCAATCTTTGCGCTTTGCAGTTGTTGCTCTTATCAATATGATTTAGTAAACAATAATGGCAGTTCGCATTTTGCAATTTTTGCTTTATAGATGTTTTTTAGCTCTAATTACAACCCAGAAGCATATCTCAAAATTGAATCCAAGACTGCGATATGTATATACATATGCTAGTATGTTTGCCAATATGAACAAAGTATTCAAGTTCAATCGAGGTTACAATTGCAGATGTTGCTCTTATTGATCTGATATCGTAAATGTTGATGCCAATGTGCGTTTTGCAGTTGTTGTGTTTTTTATAGATGTTTTCCAGCTCTAATTAAAATCTGGTAGCACTAGCTCCAAACTGAACCCAATTAAATGATACATACATAATTACATATACATGCCTGCAAAGATTAACCAATTACTTGAATTCAATTCCTTTTGTATTTTTCGACTGTCGCTTTTATTGAGATGATATTGTAATTAGTAAAAAATGATTCCCACTTTCCTGAACTCACAATTAAGTCATTAATACATAATAGTCGATATGTTGTTCTAGTTAGCGTAGCAAAGTGACACTGAAATTGTTCTTGCTTGTCTATACTCGTGGTGGGGCTCTATAATTCACTTTCCTGACACTCGTAATGAAATCATGAATACATAATAGAATGTGGAAAGTAAAAAAATGATGTTTGTTTGCAACTTTGCATACATGTATTTGTCAGCATGAAGATAGTATTGAAGTTCACTCCAATTGTGGGTTTTGCAATTGTAGCTCTTATAGATATGTCATAGTAAATAATGATGTCTGTTGCACTGCTTTTGTAGATGCTTTTGAACTCTAATTAGAACCCAAAAACACTATCATGAAACTCAATCTAAGTCGGCGATACATGCATACATATATACATACATGATGTCTTGCAAGCATTATCCAAAGTATTTAAGTTACTTCTTGTTTGCATTTTGCAACTGTTTCTCTTATTGATCTGATTTCTTAATGATGGCCACTTTCCTGGTTTTGTCCTGAATGTATAACAAAATTCTAGTTTTTCACTCTATGACAAGTTCTCTAGTTCCTCGTCGCAGAATATGAAGGGTGAGGAGTTTGTATTAGAGTTCCACTCACATTTGTTCTTACTTATATACCTTCCGTTAACAAGTGTTCTTTCACCGTTTGAATCGAAACCTGCATCCTCGGAAAAAAAAGTCAGTTTCTTTTTATTTTGTTTTCGACGTTTGAAAAATGAAAGTATTACCTCCTTCCTGTGAAATATTCCTGCAGCAAGAGTTGCTGAGGCATTTGTTTTCTCAAAAACTCCGTAGAAGTGTTCTGGTTTACCAGTGCCGCTACTTGCTATTACAGGGATTGAGACGGCATCAGATATCTGTTTTATTAGGTCTATGTCAAACCCTTTTCCTTGACCTGCCATTAGAAACTATAAAACCCTTTTCCATCTAGAAACATATAATATGAACAAAGAGCAGTTTGAGCTGAATCGATGAATAGAAAATGTGGCCATTAAGTTTTGAAATGTCCGAAAATTTAGTGAAGATCCTTAGAAGTGGCAAATACCTTTACTAATAAGTTTGAAACTATTACAAGGAAAAGAGCAAAAAATATAAAAGAGGTTTACAATCACAGCCAATGCAATTTAGTAGTATTTCCCCTGCTCCCAGATCTTCAACAGCTTTCACGAGCTCATAGTGCCAATAGGCCGGCCTTCTCTTCCTCCATTGACCTACTTGTGCAGAAACATATGAAGTACTCCAAATGGAAGAGAAAGCTAAATTGTTAAAAATCTATAGGTTTTCACCTTTGGAGGAAGTTATTTGCAGAATTAAGAATCACATAGTGGCGGCATTGACTATTTAAACTCACCGTGCACTGATACCAAGCGTATTCCTCTCCGTTTGGACCTGAAACATGAATGAATTGTTTATAAGGAACTTTTCTCCTTGTTTAACAAGATAACCAGTTTAATGCTTATACCTGGAGTGTAACTTCGACAGTTTTGAACTCTACTTCTTCGAGACTTTTGAGGTAAACTCTACGTGGATCAATACTTACAACCACTGCCTAAGAAACAAAAGCTAAATCAATACATCGTTCAAGGAAAGATGACATACAAAAAGTAGCCGAAAACTTGATATGGACATTCAAATTTTTCAGTGTTAACTGGCTCAAAAAGATGTGGAAGAGTATGATACCTGCCATTGCCATCAGTGAAGCCTCTAATGCCACCACCTATTGTAAGTGGTACAAAGACATTTTCTGATGTGAAGCGCAATACCTAAGTTGGTTATCATACACGTATATAAGAATAAGTCAAAGAAGAAACTAAATACAGCATAACAATGAGCAGGTAATGTCAAAAATCAATTAGGGATTTAGTTTCATAATCTAAATGCAGCATCAAATTGGTCTCCTTTGGTTACTACAAGATCTCCTTTATCATTTGCCCTCACATCAAGACATGACATCAATGTAATGAGTTAGTAAGATATGACATCAATGTATGCAATTATCTAATCGTTTCCATGACAAACTAGCAAAAACTTGGTGAATACCGTAGCAAGTAATAGACCAAGTTTGTAGAATAGTAGAAGAGAACGCAAGTCAATTGAAGGTTAAAGAAATCTTACTCTTTTGGCGAGTCTTGAAGCCTTACCATGAGTTGGTCTCTGTATTTCCATGAAACTTTTAGAAACGATAATCTATAGAAACAAAAACAGTCCAAATGCACACATGATAGAATACCAATGCATGCATGTCTATGAAGAGTTTAAAGCTTACCTTTGTAATGAGAGACTTTGAATTTCAAAATGGAAAGACCTACATCTGAAATATGCATCTTTGTAAGATATGATAAAACTCCTACTAGTCTATAACTAAAACTACTAAAGTTATATAGCTTTTCCATTGTAAACAAGGTCCGGACATAGTTGTTCGAGATCCTCTTATCAAACCTACACCCACCAAGGGTTGCCTAGTTGAAGTAAATAATTTTGGCATCTTGAGAAGCATACCAGCACTGCACAGTATGAGTCAACAAAATAGACATTCTCGCCATCTACATCATCCAAGGTTCCTGAGTCTGTTATGGTCTTCAGCGCATTCCAACCAATATGAGGTACTCTTAACCCGCTGGATGAGTCGAAACGTCCAATGACACCAGGTATCAAACCAAGACCTTTCACTTAGAAGAATCATAACAGATTTAACATTTTACTTCGAAAAGGCAAAATAACAGAAAAGATATGCTAACACATCAATATCGCCTTGATGTCTTGATGGTTAATGGTATCTGTACCAAGGAATGAAACTTCGGTTTCTGTGGAAATTTCGGTCGACCCAAAAGTGGAAACGTTTCGTGGAAATATTTTGGTCGGTGTGGAAGTTTTTTCAGATGATTTGTTTCAACCGAGAGGAGTTTCATTGTTTTTCTTTCTTTGGCCGAATCTGAATTAGCTGAATTGTTTTACAAATTAGCATGTTTGTTTTTCACTCTAAATTATTAAATCTGAATAAGCTGAAGTGTACAATCTTGGCTATTCGAGAGGAGTTTTAGAAAGTGTTACAAAAGTACCAGTCTGAAATGCTATTAGCAAGTGGGACTTTGTTTGACTCGGGTCTATTAGCAGCCTTGTAGGGGGGCCAATACCATTGTAACACTTCCTACAATTCTTTGACTATTTTCTTTACTTTGAAGAATCCTGTACCGTTCATTATAACATTACCAAGATTGACATTCACAATAAATGGAATCGAAGAAGAGGGGTGATAGAGAAGACACTGAAGAAGAAGATTAAAGGTCGTGGTGCTTATCTAGTTTTCTCTAAAGTTGTTCATAGATCTTGAAGTCATTCTTCGAAGTGTTTTGTAGATCGTGACATTTTTCTTTAGAAATTACTCACTGATTTTGATTTCATTCTCAAAATGAAGAGGAAAAGAACGCGAGGAAAAAAATGTGAAGAAAAGAACATAACAACGAAAAAGTAAGGAGGAAAGAGAGAAAAGGCAAAGAAGTTGTTCTTCCACTAGGCGAGGGGTCGGGCGGCGTCCACTTTCCGTTCATTGATGTGCAGAGGAATAAGAAAGACATGAGAGACAAGGGAGAAAGAAAACACAATGATGTTTTCAATGGAGAAAAAAACGGAAAAGGAAGGGCAGAATAGGAAAATGACATTAACATATTTGTAAACTAATGGTTAAAAGAAGGGGTCAAAATATGGAAGTAGTCCAATGTAGGGGACCAAAGGGCAAGTTGGTGCAATTTTGGAGACCCAAAGGTAAATAATAAATTAGGTTAAACATAAAAACGCCGTCTGTGGGAATCGAACCCACGACCACACGGTTAAAAGCCGTGCGCTCTACCAGCTGAGCTAAGACGGCATTGGTGTCTAATTGCTTCCTTTCTTTCTAGACATAAATATTTCTGGTTCAGTTTTTTAATTCTTATGAGCTCTTAAATTATTTGTTTCATGGGATGATGAATTGGCGCCCCTTTTTGTTGTTCTCTTAGGTGGAAT
>BEHA01019132.1:17372-36451 GCA_002897215.1 Eschscholzia californica subsp. californica
CTTTAGAACTTATTAGTTGATTTTGATTTCATTCTAAAAAAGAAGAGGAAAAGAGCGCGAGGAAAAGAATATGGAGAAAATAACATAACAGCGAAAAAGTAGGGAGGAAAGAAAGGAAAGGCAAAGAAGTCATTCTTCCAATAGGCGAGGGGTCGGGCGACGTCCATTTAGTGTTCATTGATGTGCAGAGGAATAAGAAAGACATGAGAGATGAGGGAGAAAGAAATCACAATGATGTTTTCAATGGAGAAAAAAACGAAAAAGAAGGAAGGGCAGAATAGGAAATGACATTAACATATTAAACTAATGGTGAAAGGAGTCAAAATGGAAGTAGTCAAATGTAGGGGACCAAAGGGCAAGTTGGTGCAATCTTGGAGCCCCAAACGTAATAAAATCCACTAGGTTAACATAAAAAACGCCGTCTGTGGGAATCGAACCCACGACCACACGGTTAAAAGCCGTGCGCTCTACCAGCTGAGCTAAGACGGCATTGACATTTGGTTATTACATTTCTTTCAACAAATCCTGTTTGAAGGAATTCATATGAAAACCACTTCAACTTCTCTGGTTCACCTTTTTCACTTCTCCTTGTGAGTTCTCAAATTATTTGTTTCATGGGATGATGATTGGCGCCACTTTTTGTTGTTCTCTGTCTTAAGGTAGAACTAGATGAACTTCACTTAATTTGCGAAGTTAAGATTTGACTACAAATCTTCGGAATTTGCTTACTTCAAGTTTGAAACTCTGCCGTTGGAAGTCAAGAAGGGAAGGCCGCTGGTAACCGACTGAATGGCTTTTAGTGGGTGGCTCTCTTTGCATCCGACCGTTTGCAGTTTCTCAGCAAGCACCCGTTACTCGTACACCACTTTCTTCTTCCTCCTCTCCTCCCACCACCACAACCACCGGATCGACTGAAACCCTCTCGATTCCCTAGAGAGGAGAGAGAAGATTATTGTGGAGGCGGTGGAGTTGGTCGTTTTTCGCTGGTAATCGCAGTCTGCCGACGACCCTTCTGCCACGTCAAATATAGATGCTAAGAGAGTGCTTGGGTCTATATTCAGTGACCCGAGTCAAACTAACCACCCACCCACCCGCTAATAGACGCCACTAGGCCAGGTGCCGATATCCGCAATGGAATTGTACTTCACAAACTAGGAAAACGGAAAGCTCTATTTACCATTCAAAACTGTTACACAACTCAGGCGACATGGTTTGACCACTAGATGAGTATAAAACTCAAAGAGGTGAAGAGGAATCAAAGGGGGTACCCATATCGGGTTACATAGTTTTAATATAAGATAAAAAATATGACCGATATGTCCGACGTTTACAACTCACAACATCTAGTGTGCATATCGATGGAGTTCTGTCTATTATATGAGCATACATACCTTCAACACAACATAGGCCTCAGACGACTCACCAAAGCGCGACATTTAGGATCTTTCAAAATTATAGAAATTTTCTTGTAGAAATTTCTACCTAATCTATTGTGGAAATTTTGGGATCAATAATTGGACCATGCAAAATAGAAATACCTTTTCTTGGATGAAGTAATAGATCATGATATATGTAATAACTCGGACATCTACTTCATATGCATATCCCACTGTGATTATATATATCCCTTCAACAAGCAAGGGGCTCTACGGATATCTTTCAGAATGGATTTCAATGAACAAAATGTGGCTTCCATATCCATGTTGCCAAATTGTTTAATTATGGTCTAAAGAGAGTTTTGTGGTAGGTCATGAAAAGAATTTTCGCCAAACTGCCATTTCCAGTCCTCCCACCACCACTATTTCTCTTCTTTCACATTGTTTCATTAAGGGTTCCGGCCAAGGAGACCATCCCCTTCGCCGGAAAGGATGGACACAGGGAGGAAAAGAGAGGCGAAGGAGGAGAAAAATAAAAAATGGTGCTGGTTATATGTACTGGTGGGTCGGAGACGTGGAGAGAGGAAAAATATGAAGTTCTATTGCCCTTCCAAATTCTGTATTTCGGGCATTTTTGCACAACAGATTATTTGTGCCCTAGACCAGTATAATCTTCCACCAATGTAGTACACAATCAAAACCCTAACCTCAATTTTTGTTCCTCTAAAATCCATACTCAGATTAATCAGACATAAAGTAATAATACTAAATCAAAACCCTCATTTCAGAATATCCAGATTCAAAAAAATAAAACCCTAATTTCATTCCTCTTTCAATCAAACAACATAACTCCAAAATTAAAACATGAAAGAAAAAGCAATTAAAGGTTGAAAAATCAAATCTTTTTCAAACCTCATCCTCATGAAGAAGCATATTAGGAATTCCTTTACTAACAGGAAACCTGCGTCCTGTTTCAGGACAAATTAGGGCACCTTCTTCAAGATGAAGTTCCAAAAGAGCATGATGAAATTTTTTCAAGAACTCATCTGAATCAAGCATAGATGAATCTGATTCTTCAGGTAGATCTTCAAAACCCATAGTTTTTGCTGCATCAACTAAAGCTTTCCATTCGATTTTCACGAACATGTTTTTGAGGAAATCTGGACTGAATTCGACCTCTTTTTCAACGGATTTTACTACTTCTAATCCGAGTGGAAATCCGTTTGTTACTCCTTTGATGTTGCTTGAGAGCATATTGTGTGTAAGAAGCCTCATCTCTCTCTATCTCTATCAAACTTTCTCTCTCTAAATTTGAAGAAACGAAGACTAGTATATCTATCTCAGACGCTCAGGAACCCAGTTCTATTTCGTTGGGTTTAGGGTTTGCGAATTTAGGGCATGTGGGAGAGAACCGTTTAAATTGTAAAAGGAAAATTTTATTTAACCCACAAAAAGTGGGATACAATTTTATTTTTATTTTTAAAATTTTTTGGGGGTCTAAAAATCTACCCTTAAACACACTTTTAATCCTCTCCAATCCTAAAATCTATTTAATAAAATACGTTGAAGAGTGTTGACTGAGACAAACCCATGTAAATCTTGGTCGTTCGTTTATACCATGATAAATCATAGCCTTCTTTATGTAACTCTAATTTATTAAAGGGAAGTTTTATAAGGCCTCCCCAATTTTGTTAAAAGGCCTCCCCATGAACCATTTTATTTGCTAAATTATCACTGAGGGGAGGCCTTTTAACAAAAATGAGGGGGCCCTATAAAATCTCCCTTTATTAAATAGATTTTAATAAAATTATTAGCAAATATCTCATAAAAAATTATTTTATAAGAAGGGTATTTATGGCATTTATAGGAAGTGAGGTGGAGAAAGAGCCCAAAAAGGGTAATTTTGAAAAAATTGGTAGGGTATTGTTATTTTTTATATAAGGGGTATTTATGGCATTTACATTAAAATAGGGGGCTAACTTTGAATTTCTGAAAAGCAGGGGGTCAAAAAGGAAGCTGGTCACAAACTAGGGAACCAAAATGGAAATAACTCTTCAAACTAAAGTTCTGTTGTCTCCAACACACGATGAATTTTATAAAACATTATACATAATTTACTGTATTGTAAATGCCGTTTCTAGTCAATTATGGCCGCGACTTTGGGGAATAAAGATTTTTCTTAAAATTAGTTAAATAAGATTGGCTTTTATGTTTCTTTTTATTGCTAAGGGGCTTCTAATTTTGGGAGTTCAAAATAAAACAAATTTTAGAAGGCTCATCCATCTCATCGCCTCTCTCTATCACCTCATCTTCACGCCATCTCATCATCTTCTCCGGCGAAGGTCGCCGACCGGCCAATTTTCCGGTCGGCGACCTTCAAACATTAAAAAAAAAAATCTCTCTCCTGTCTCTAATTTTGTTTTTTTCTCTTTCTAGAACAAGTCTAGAGAGAGGGTTTGTTCGTGAGAACAGATCTGGTCTGCTCTCACGAACAGACCCTCAGATCTAGAGAGTGAGAGAAAAGAAAAAAAATTTAGAGAGAGAGAAAATTAAAAAAAAAAAACATTTTTTTTTATGTTTGAAGGTCGCCGGCCGGCGACCTTCGCCGAAGAAGATGATGAGGTGGCGAGAAGATGAAGTGGCAGAGAGAACATATGAGATAGAGGAGAACTTTCAAAAAAAATTATTTTGTAGTCACAATAAAAATTTATTCTCCGGAAAACTTTCAAAAAAATCTAGATTCCCTCGAGAATTTATTCAATAGAGAATTTTCTTTATTCCCCAAAGTCGCGGCCTAAATTATATGTTTTGTTGACTAATGTATACGTTTTTCTTTTTATAGTTTTGATGTTACGGGTGGAATTTCCTACAGAATCGTCCAACCTAAGTAAGACTACGAAACTAAAATCTGATGATTGGGGTAAAATATTTACTGAAGTTGGTCAGTTGTTTCGATTTCCATCAGAGAAGATTCGGTTTGTTTGTCAAGAATGATTTAAAGCGTGTAACTGCTATTTGTTGAATGACTCAGATAGTTGAGAAGATACTGCAGCGTACCTGTGTAAAAAACATTAAGTCCTGGTATAAATAATGTGAAATATTGGATAAATTACGTTGTATACAAGATAAATGATGGTTTCTTCGTAATAAATAACACATACTTTACGAACTTGTTTCATAATTTGTATTTGATGTGTGGTTATGTATGAGTAAAAACGAAAACAAATATTGCTATAATGTTCGTAAATTGTACATAATTTATGAACATGTTTCATAATTTGTAAGTGATGTTTGGTTATGTATAAGTAAAAACGAAAATTAAATGAGAGAAAGTGATATATACGTTATGCATATTAACCCCCAAATCACGCTAAATTGATACCAGAAAATATACACTTTCTAAATCTGAAAGTTAAGTAAGAGAAATTGATATATACATTTTGTACATTAACCCCCAAATCACGCTAAATTGGTCTCATAAAATATACTTTTTCCAAATCTGAAAATCAAGTAAGAGAAAATTGATTTGAATCGAAAAAAAATTACATAGTAAGAGAAAGAAAATTGATTTGGTTTCCAAATCTGTAAATAAGAGAGAGAAAATTGATTTGGAAATATCCGTTATTTCCTATTTAATCCCCCAATCACGCAACAAAAATGCCGTTTCAATTTTGGGCTGATCCCAATTAAAAAAAGGCGCGAATTCTCTATGGGGATATGGACGGGATTTAGTTTTATATAGTAAGGGTCTTTATGTCCAAATTTCAAAAGGACTAAAATTTCTTGAGAAGATTAGACCCTAAACCCTTTTTGAACATTATTTTGGGTCTTATACCTACGGACCCCTAACTTTTTTAGGATGTAATAAACACCCGACAAACGTATCATATTATTTATACATTTAATAACCCAAATTTAACAACCATGGATTCCACCTTCTATTAGTATCGAACTTGAGACCTCCATGATTATGGAGTTTATGTCAACACTATCAACCACTTGGGCAACCAAGTGTTGACCTCCTTTCAAATTATAAAAGTCAACATTTGGTTGGCAATGGGTTAAGAAGGTTGCCATAAACTCCAAAATCTTCGAGATTTCACCTTCCATTCCTATCAAAGGTGGAATCTACGGTTTATTGAACAAGTTTAATTGGCTTTAGGTCGTAGTTTAGTTGGAATTTAGGACCGGTCTTGTGAGAGTTTAAAATTTGACAATTATCGTGCTTAACCTATGCCTGATGTATCAATGCCTTATTCAATTTCGAAAAAAAAAAATACTAACAAAATCACGTTCAAAATTTTTGTTCTCTCTTCTTCGCCATTGTTTGTCACTCAGATATCGCCCACCACACAATCCTCGGTGGGTGGATACCCGACCATGTGATAGATTTATTATTCTGCAAAATTTGAAGTCCCATTGGGAACCAATATCTGATGGTACCTGCAATGTTTATAGGTTGCGGTTTTAGATCCTTATGTTATAGAGGGAAACCGCTAAGAACTAGAACTATACCTTGTAATAAGTTCTCGATCAGGCAGTGAGATAACATAACCAGTTTGTTGACACTATCAAGACCATATTTACGTCAGTTTAACAACTCTGGCCTCGGGGTCAGGGGTTGGAGCGATAGAAGTAAGTTTTCAGAATCCAAGGGAAGGTCAGGGCAAGTTTGTCTTATTGGGTGTCAAGTGGAAGTGAAGTTAATTTCTTATTGTCTTTTTCTTTTCTTGTTTTGAAACTATTTTTTCCAACTGGGTTGGGTTTCACCACCTAAAACTCGACCAGGGTTTCCTAGAGAATGGTGGTGGTGATGGATATGATGGTAGCAGTGGTGATGACGGCAAAAGGAGAGAGGAAGAAGAAAAACCAACTCAATCTAAAACTTAAGATAAGCTGTAACCTAGTCCCCATTCACTAACATACAAGTGGTGATTATAAGAAATAAGTTTCCATATTGTATTCTGAATAAATACTACCTGCAAAATAAGTGAGAGAAAACCAACATAGAGAGAATTTCTCTCTCTAAACCATTTACACTTCAACTTTTCTTATTGTTCAACAAAGAAAACAGTTTGCTCTCTACCATCATCAACTGTACATGTTAAATCACCACCTCAACTTATATGTCTCAAAGTAACCACTATTCATGAGCTCTTCCCACATTTTATATAATCGGGAAGATAAAGAAGTACAGTAAGGTATAGGAAATCAAACCTGAAACTGAGAAAACTTCACCATGTTAGTCAAATCTATCTCCTTCCCCATCTCAGTTCTTGCTACTTGTAACAATACTCTCGTAGAAGAGAATATAACCATGGTCGGTGTTGCTTGTATATTCCTGGGCTGATCCAAAGAATGTCTGAACTGCAGATTCATCGATCATTTCTACGTTTTCATCGTCAAAGAATAACCAATGGTTGTGGCTTTTCACAAGGCTGACATAATGTCCATGGTTCGGCCCGCTACCGACATGAACAACAACTGCAAATAGGGAATACTCTGAATCGTCCTCCATTGTGTTGCTTAGTTTCAGTTCGAGTGGGAATACCACCCTGTATAAGAGCTTTTTGTATCGTCCGAGCTGTTCAATGTACTTGAAGCGCTTGAGATGGATAACTAGGATGTGAGGAGGCTTCTTTATCTTCATACGCTTCTGGGCTTCCTGCAAACTGCATATAAAAGAACCAGCATATGATGAATCAGTTTGTGGGGTTTAAACTTTAAAGAATCTTTTAGTGCTCGAGTTCCTCAGTGTTTTACTCAATCAAAGAATTGTTTGCACAATCAATTCCTTTCATAAGTAGTTTGGACCGGGCGATTCACCATAGTAACTATTCAATAATATCAGGATAAGGAGAGTAGCCCGAGCCAATCCTATGGTGAACTTCTGAGTTCAATGCTGGGAGTATGAATCTGTGACTTTGAGGGTTTAATTCGGATTGGAGTAGAATTTGTCACCTATGCCCTACGTACAAACATATATATGTACACACATATACATTATGTATATACAAAGGTTGGTGAAACTCGCCGAGTTACTCCACTCGGATTGGTTAGGGATCGGCCATGTCTAATCCTGAGCCCACCCGACTCCCAACAGTTAAGTTCCGTTCACTGTAAAGCAATGAGATTTTAAAACGTGGTTGACTAAATATCTGATTAGGGTGACACGATATCAACTACTGAGTACGAGTACGAGTACGAACAACACTCGAAGGGAAAGAAGCATTATCTTGCACTAGTAGGCCAATAGGCTTCGACAACATTTTCCAAGCCAAATCCACTGCTGAGAGAAATAATAATTCTCAGCATGAACCTAACCTTCTACTGACCAAGGACAAGGAATGGAGATGTACTTCGGGCATATCTCAACATCAATTAATAAAATAAAAAAGAATTGCAAAACACTGGAGCTAAGAGTACCTGCAGCACTTGTCACAGAAGAACTTATCCTCCCTATTTAATGTCTCGGTAGAACTGAAATTCTTAAGACAGCTTGTGATTGAACTGTTCTGTTCAATGTCAAGGCTCAAATCCAAGAATGTTTCATCCCTTGCTGTTACAGTCTCGCATCTTAAGCATCTTGTTTCATTGGTCAATATACCCTGCATTTAAATAGCACTCAGGAACACTTGGGTTATGTAACATAGAACAGCAATGATATAGATCTGCTACATAGACACTTCTGGGATCATTTAAGAACAATTTATGTAAGTATATACTTTTTCCATATAAGTTGAAAATAGTTTTTATGTGATCATTCACGAGTAGATCCAAAAAGTATAAGCTATACAAGGTAACCTTCTCAATTACTACCACAAGGTTCATAAAGAGAAACACAGGCCTCCCAAAAAATGATCGAACCTCTTTATCGAGGCAACCTCTTACTTGGCTCTGCTTATACTATTATACAACCAAAAATTTCTATTTAAGGTTGGTTGCCAGATTCTCCTATTAACGTGGATGCAGCAGTAGCAACGACGAGAATATCAGTGGTATGAAGCAATTGTATATTTCGACTGCGTTCTCAGTTCTTAAGAATCACCAAACTAGATAATAGCTACCTAAGCTTACCGGAGAACTGTTTTGAGGAAGCCACTTGGCAAAGAATCCTGCAAATCCAGTCTGTTCTTGGCTTCTTGCCAAAAATAGAACGAAATAACGTGTGTGTGCATATATATATATATATATATATATATATATATATATATATATATATATACAAGGGAATCTACATTTTGGATCAGCTATTGGACATTGAGTTGCCTCGTTAATAGTCTAATACAACTTTTTAAGTTTCCGTCCCCAAGTGCTAGAAGCAAAGGTTACATCATTAAATTAGATATAGATCATTGTAAATGCATTTTAACCGTTAAACCACAACATTAAAGCACTAATAATGTGATATCAATTGAATGCAATATCTAGATATTCTAGACACCACATATAGACAATTAACAGGTATATGATTTACCTGAAAATTTTTGTGAACCCAGGTAACCAGTGGCTCTTTATTATAGACACCATTGGGTTGAGCACTCAGCCCATTCACAGGCCTCTCAGATGCAGACGAAGTTTCTGCTGGAGTTTTTGCAGCCTTAGATTCTTTCTCCAGTATGTCGACAAGCTCATTTAGCAGGAAGTTCAAGAACTCATGGGCATCCTACCAAACAAAAAAGAGATTAGACGAGTAACTGAGATACAGCTATTACACAGCATTGTATGAATAAAGGAAGGATTAAGTGAGTAAACAAGAACTCAAGATTGGTAACAGAGTAACAGGTAATACCACAGACAGAAGGTATTTAAATGACTGTAAGAAAAATCATACTTATCCATCTGAACCAAAAGTAAATCTCTGGATTAGCCACCCATGATTCCAACACACCACCTCTAAAGCCTAATCTAACCATACATTAAAAACAAACACATGTAAACTCTGGCTAGCATAATTTTTGTGCTGGTTTCTTTGAAAATAGGCCATATGGTCATTAAATAATTCTTATTTTAAAAAAATGGCGCAGGCTCCCAAAAACTAAGCATGCAAGGCAGCTCCCATGTCATACCTGGTGCATGTAGCTGCGAAAAATCTCATTTTCCTTTTTCACTCTTTGTACAAAACGCTTAGGAGCGATGACACCAGTTTTCTTCTTCTGGGAGCTTATCTGCATGAAAGAAGAAACTGAAATCAGCAAGTCAAAAATTTTTATCTGCCTACCATATCTTTGACTGTATATCTTTATAACTCAAATTTATTGCTTATCTGAATCAAGACTTTTTTGTCTTTAGGACTGGTAAGCCGAACCTTAAACATACATATAAGCATGGCCACACAGGCAGCCAACAAATACAATCAAACCTAGTACTCCACCATGTAACTTTACGGCAAGGACCAAGACAAATAATGACCAAAACAAATGAATTCATTTAAGAACAACCCAATAGAATCAGAGCAAACAGAATATTACTTGTGAGAATAAGTCCGCCAAGCATGTCAAAAGATTCTCTTCTGCGTCATTTGGGTTTTTGTTGTTTGTATAATATTCAAGCAACTGCTCACGGAATGGAACACAAAAATAAAGGGCCTGCAAACAAAAACAAAGATCATTATGAGAAAGAACCTTCGGCAAACATAACTGAAGGTAAATGTAGTATTAATTGATTTTACTGTTTACGATTATGGTTGAGCAACTAAAGTATTACACAATTAATCTCTTTCAAGATCAAGCTAATGGCCCCTTTTAACTTCTATAATGCTACTTTCTCTTTCTTTGATCTAATAGTTTACCATAAGAAATTTTCCAAAATATCAACTCATCTTCTGGTGGCGCCCATTACTTATTGAACAACAAGCAATTTGGTTGCCCACTCGCTCACATATCTATTCAATCGGAAAATGAAATCTAATTTGAACCATTTATATTTATCACTTTGTTCACATTTATTGGTGCAAACTCCCAAACCAATATTACACAATAAGAGAAAGTAAAATTGTAAGCATTTCCCATTTTCTTTAATGATGTTAACGATGAATCCTTTGACTTTGGTCTGTTTTCATTTTCTTTTATAACTTGAAGATGGTGTTTTAGTTAAACTTAGCCATTGAATACTTATCATTTTATCTTTACTTATATTTTTCTTATAAAAACTGCATTTTCCCTTATAACATTTTCTTTTTTTTTACAATCTTTAGGTTTAGCATTTGGCAAAACTTCTACAACTTACTAACAAAAATTTATTCCAAAGCAATTCTAATGAACAGATTCCTACACGTATCATAATCTAAAATCATTTCCAATTCTACCCATTATAAGAATCCCCCAATCAACAGTTTTACAAAACATTGATAACTCATTCGAATTCAAATACAGTATTACTTCTATCTTAATTACAATTAACTTTATACAATTCAATTAAATCATGTAATTTCATCAGCTTCCTAAACAATCTAAAGATACAAGAAAGAAAAACCTAAAATTAGCCCTAAATTAAAAATAACCTAGAGAGAGAGAGAAATTTCTAGTAATTTCGAATCAAATATAGAACAAAGACAAGATTCGCTTAAAAAAACAAACCTGTAAGACGCTGTTACAGTAACAAGTGTTACCAAAATTCTCGAGACCGAAGTACCTTTCCCCTTCAGGGAACTGATCTCCGAGAGCCTTTTCAAGCTTTGAACCCGCAGCTCCCATTGACAAATGAAATAGATTTCGAATCAAAACCTAATTTTCTCTTTCTACCTCTTCTTCTAAACTTCAAATCTTTGATTTTATCACCACCACCACGAACTTAACCAATCAGATTCAAATCTTACTCATCTATGTTTACGTTTTATTCTAATCTAGGGTTTCGTTATCGAAGATATGTTGCAGATTGAAGAAGGGTTAGAGAGAGAGAGAGAGAGAGAGGAAGAGTGTGTGTTTACTTCGTCGGGTTTGGCGGAATTAACGATCGGGGGGATGTGATAGCTCGATCCTATCCTTTTTCTCGCAATTCTCACTTGGACTTACAAGGTTTACTAATATGATGCCCGAACTCACGATCCAACGGTCATTTGTGTTCTGTGATACGAGATGGATTTTTCCCCTTTGATTTACGTTCGGGACAATTACGGTAGGTTAGTTGGGTTATCTTTTGAATTGCACCTATCAAATTTGAGGGGTATGGACGTATGGGTATATCAATCCTAAGGGCAACCCCAATTTCACTAGAGACACATGGGAACGTCTTTGTCTATAGAAATAGACCATCTTTTGCAAAAGAAGTGTTTGATGTTTGAGACGAATAGTCCACCAAAGTGTACAGTATTGTTGACTGTAAGGGTAGGTTAGTCTATAGGCAAAATTGAACGTTTTGACTTGAAGGATATGTTCTTTCGGTTTGAAGGAGATTTTCTTTTAGAGGGCTGTCCTTCGACCAAGATATCAATGCGTTGAATTTGTCGAATGTGATGATGATAACTTTATCCGGAAGATCATATAGTTTGGTTGAATTAGGGATCGTAATGTGTGGGTAGAAGCCAAAGAGTGGTGGCTTGATCAGAGAGAATTGACTAGAGAGAACAACGCAAAAGCATGGATTAGATCCAACTGAATGGACCCAAAAGATATGGATTGGATCTGGACAAAGAGAGGAAGAACCGGACCCGAAAGGAGGTCCGGACCAAAAGAGATGAGGCGGCCAGCAGTATCGGCCCTGACTTTTGGGGTGCCCTAAGCGAACGTATCGACGGAGCCCCTACACTTTAAGTCGAAAACAATATAAAAATTGACATGTTACATTTGAGTTTGAAGAATTAGACTAGAGAAGAAACTAAATTATAAGAATATGTGTTTGAATTGATTTTTGTTCTTTTGATTAAGTTTAAATGTTATGACTTTGTCTCTTAAATTTCATATTAATTAGGTTGTTTTTAGCAGGAGAAAATTATCAAAAATATAATGCAGGTCGTATGAGTCGAACCCCTGACCTTAGGTTCAAGAATATACCACTCCACCAACTTTACTATCCAAACAAAAGTTATGTACATGTGCATAAAATAACACATATAATAAAACCATCTATGTATATAATGTTACATAAATCGGAGGTCCTCTAAATTTGGGGGCCCTAGGCGACCTGGGTCGCCTCGGCCCAGGGTCGTACCTGGCGGCCAGACCCAACCCACTAATGGGGTTGCCCTGGTCGTCCACATAAGAGGTGTCTCAGATGAGACAAAAATCTCATATAGGAAGCCCACTCAGAATAGGATTCTTAGTCTTATCTTTTCTGGAGTTCTTAATTGAATTCTGATTAGAATATGTTTAGGATAATGATCATTATAAAACAGAAAATGTGTGAAATTTTCTCAAGAGAAAATCTATTACAACATCAAGTATGAAGGATATATCCGTTCGGTCTGAAGGAGATGTCCTTCCGAAGGAGTGTCCTTCGACCAAGGTGGCAATGCGATCAATTTGTCAGCTAGGATAACGATGACCATACTGTGAATCATCCAGTCCGGTCCAATTAGGGGTCGTAGCACTTTGCTAGAAGCCAACTACAATTAGGGGGCACATAAGAGTGGTAACTTGATCGGAGATATTTGACTAGACGGGAACAGGCTAAAAGATGGATTGGATCCAACTAAATAGGGCGAAAAGGTTCGAATGGAGATTCAGAACAAGATAGAAAGAACCGGGCCCAAGAGGGGGTGCCTGGAGCAAGGCTCTAAGGGCCGACCATGTGATGGCCGACCAAGGTAAGTGGGCCGGTCAGATAAAGCCCATAGTGGGTTGCCCTGGCCGGCCACACTAAAGGGAAAGCCAAAATACCCTAAAAGGGTATTTTAGTAATTATCTTTTCCGTGACCCGGAAAATAGAAAGACCTAATTTGAATATGATTCTAATTAGGGTTTCTCTATATATGGGTCATTAGAGAACATAAAAGGTGCGGATTTTTCTCCGGAAGAAAAATTATACAGCTCTCTCTCTCAATATACAGCTAGTGGAGAGAGAGCTTTGTAGAGAAAAAACTCTCGTTCTATCAATCTAGTCAAGAAGAAGGGTTCTTCTCAACCTTCTATTAAATTTTATCAAACTGAAAGGAAGGGAGATCAAGTCAACCTACTCGGTGTCTCAAGTAGAGGAACGACACTTGGAGCTCTCATCTTCGGAATAAAGACATCGGATTTAGTTCGAGAGAAAGTAATTCAGGTAATCTTCTATCCATTCTAGCTCATCTTTGGTTCATGCATGTGATCCTGGTATCTAATCTAGTGTTAGACGTCTAAGATTCCGCTTAGAACATTGAGTGACATCAAAATCTAACATGACTTTGGTTCCTAAAATAAAGTCATCTTGCCAGAGAGAAGTGCTAGAAGTCCAAACACAATAGCCTAATAATGTATTTGACATTGTCGAGCATCTAAAATTGTTAAATATCTAACTTCCCAACGTATCGCAACTATTCAAGCTGAATAGTCTGTTACGTATCAAAATCAGACGAATAGATCGAGTATGAACAGTTAAGACTTTATGTTTTTAACCAATCTTTTCTTCATTGAATGGTGTTAGTTTTACTCAAAAAGAAAAAAGAAAGAGGAAGAAGATGTTGACGCCATTTACTTAAAAAGATAATGTTTGCAATGCTACCCTTTTCATTAGGTGACTTGCAAAATATAGTTATCTGGAACCGAGTGCTTTTAAGAGTGTCAAATTATTTTCCTATTATAACAGTTATTTTCTAATTATTGCTAATAAATGTGGTCGTAGTTGGTTAAAAATGGGAGTTATGCTCTGTAATTTGGTATGTTGTCGTATTATAGGCGCCTCCACGCCAATCCTGCGCCTATAGCAACTGTCCGACCGCCATGGAACTGCTCTCTGTTTTATCCTCTTGCTAGAGGGAAGTTCTAGGTGCATCATTTTTTTTGCTAGTTGCTAAGCCTGTCAACGGATATTCGATATCCGATCCGTAATTGTATTCGAATTTTAAGAAAATATTCGAAATTTCGGATATCGAATACGGATACGGATTCGGATATTCCTCATCGGATATCTGCTTCTCGGATACGGATACACTAATATCTGATCCGATAAATATCCGTATCCGATAAGTGATATGAAAAAATAATAAAATTTATTAATAATATATAAAATATATGGTTGAGATTTATTATTTAGATCTAATAGTTAAAAATTTGAACGTAAAATATAAATTTTTGTTTTTATTTCGGATATCGGATATTTTTCGATATCCGTTAATATTATCGGATTCGGATATTGATTTATAATATCCGTCGGATAATTATCGGATATCTTATCGAATACAGATACGCCTATATCCGATCCGATAAGCTACCATTTACAAGTCTACTAGATGCATCCCTATATCACTTGCCTCCACTATCTAAGCTTTAGGGCTTTCAACAACAACAAAAAAATTGGGACAAAAAAAAACAAGAAATTTAGTTGGTGTCTCTAGAACTTCTAGAAGCTAGTTTAACCAATAAGGGCAGGGGAACTACATGCAACCAAAGAAAAAAAAGAGAACATGAAGATCCACCTCCACCACCACAATAACCAAGGTCACAAAGTCACAAAGTCACAAAGACACCAACAACCGCCATCAATAACGACCATCTTTAAAGTCAAATTTTATTTCTTTTTCTTTGTTGAGCTAAATATTGGTTAGACTTGCTTCATTGGTAAAAAAAATTTAACTAACTGACTTGAATGTCACGTATACATGAGTCCGAAAGAACCCTGACATGGGAGGTTGACACAGCTGTCAGTTGCGGATCCAAGATCTACTCTCAAGGTAGGCTGAATCAAGTGACCTAAAAAATTTCCACAAAAATCAAATTTATGCAAGGTAATATTATCCAAAATAAGTAAAAGAAAATAACATTGGCTAGTAACTAATATTTTTCAAACAAAGTTTTATAGCTGAAGTACTTCTAATAATATCAATCAATGAAGTGTTTTTAGGGTTGTGACTGCTGATTTTGGATTTGTGATAAGCAATGATGTCGGCTCACGCTGATGCTCTTATACAAAAGTATGAATCGGGGATTATGAATTTTCTGTGAAGATGAAGGGGGTGGAGGATTTAAGAACTAGGCACAAGAGTGAGAGAGAGTTTTGTTATAAAAAGAGAAAAATAAAATTATCTTTGGGAGATGCTAAAGGCCTCCGACATAATTAATGTAGGTCCCCAGATTAAGCACAAACTGTGAGAAACAAAATAAAGAGGACATATCGGGAAGTTAAGTACAAACTAGGGTCAATACAAGAATTAACTCATATCTATTTTTTATTTTGTTGAACCAAACTCATATCTATTTGGATAACAAAAAAAACGAACAAAAAAGAAGAGGGGCGAGGGACTCAAACCTCGCTTAAAGAGGCTGAAGTACAACAAATGGACCATTGAGCTACAAGCCATTCTGTTATCTAGTTTTATCATTAAACTATTTTCAAAAAGTGCTCAGGTTGCTAAGTGCCAAGTGCCAAGTGCCAACATCTAACTATAAAGAATCTACATAGGGTTGAGGAAAGGTTGTACCTCTCCCTTGCCCCTATGTGGATCTGATCATGAGGGTTTGTAAAAGTATCTTCCAAACCTTGAGTTCTGCTCTGCTTGATAGAATTGTCGCTTATGCGGAAGGTTAGATAACGTTGAATGCCCATTTGTCTTTATCTCTAGATATTATCCTATTTGCTACGATCAAAATATTATATTCACGACCCTGTCGCTTGATATGCTTTAAGCTAGAGATTCACCACCGACATACAAACCAATATAAATAACACAGGTTTGTCCTGAAAATAGATCTCGATTTGATCTTTATCCTTCAATTACTTTGACTTTCAAGATATAACGCTAAACTGACTTGAACGTCGGAGTGGCTTGCCCTCCATCTCTTCACCGGCGACATAGAGGAACTTGTCTTGAAAAATCATGGCAATTTCAATAATGATAAATTTCGCAACACATGGAACACAGGTTTAAATGATCTCCCATTGTTGAAACTTATCACCTAGATTAAAAAGCATTTTTCATGACTAACATTATCAAATTGTCCTATGCCAAAAAAAAAAAAAAACTTTTATTATGTATGAGTTCCTACTTATTGGTGCTTCCCCCTTTAATATGGGGGCTCACATTTGAATTTGTGAGAATATTCTCACATGAGATAATGAGTATCTTGCAACCAAGAATATGACGTCTAGGTCCTCTCTACTTATTGCCAATTAGTTTTAGTTGGATGACCACAAAGTTAACATGGTATCAGAGCTAGACTCACACGTGATAGACTTAAAAGCCATACGTATTCCACGCCATCCAAAGAAATATACGTGTTAGGCTAAAAAATCACACGTGTTGGGGCGTGTCAGAATATAAGGTCTTCACCACCCATTGCCAATTGGTTTTCAATTGGATGACCACAAACTTAACGGACTTGCTACTTTTTATGACATTTAAATGCCTACCTCACATATTGGACATAAGTATTACTAAGTATCAAAAATAATAAAATAAAATTGATTGAAATAATAAAATTAAAACAAAAACGATACTTTTCCCAAAAAGTTGGGCAAAACAGTTGAGAAAATAGCTAAGAGTACTTGTTAAAGAAGCAAAATTAGTTAGTCATTTAGTTACTTGCTATTAAAGCAATCCCTCTATCACTTTCTATCTCTTTCTCTCTCAACAATCCTTTCTTTCTCTCAGTCTCAATAGGTCTCTCATAAACGTGTTATGGTTTGCTTGGTAGTTGGTAGTAAGAATAGGAAGAAATTAGCATTTGGGATTTTTATAAAAAAGCATATTTATTATTTTGATTTTAATCTAATACTCCTATAGTAGAAAATTTGCTTTTAAACAAGATACTAACTATGAGTAATTTATCCGTTTAAAAAAACACTATGACTAATTTAATATGGTTAACATTATCTAATTTTTTTTTGAAAACATCTAAATTTTACTTCTACTTACTGGAGTAAGTCCAATTTTAAGTTGCTCCAACCTTACAACATATTTGTATAGAGATTGTATTAAGTTGCAATCTAAGTATCTTTGAAGGCGAAAGGTAATACGATCAGACATATATATCCATTTTTTTTAAGAAACATATATATCCAGTTAAATTTATCTCTAGGCACATGAATAAATTTATATGTTAGCGTCGTTCAATAATATTATCAATTATTAATTGGTTGAGTTAATTAAAACTGATATTAACAAGGTTGATTAGCGAATAATTTCAAATTTTACATTTTTAAGAAATATAATATATATTGATTAAGTTGCTAAGAAAGTAAAAAAACTACCTAAGAAGAAAATTCTCAAACTTATAATTGATTAAGAACAAAATATGCTTCCACCTTCCAAATACAACAAACAAAAATAGCCAAGTAATATTTTTAGGTGTCCAAGAAACCTAAATGATTAGACTAAGTCTCAATGAGTTTTGCGTATACGAAAAAGAAAACAGGAGAGTAATAGTCGTCAAAACAAAATGATAAAAGACAACCGTTAAAAACAAATATGTTTCTTTTAATTTTAACAAATTGAAGATTGTTTATGGTAAAGAAAGTACCAAGCAATTTATTCTACCAAATTTTTATATATGAAAAAATAAACTACTGATATGCTGGTCAAAAACTGCCCAAAACTATTACCTTGAGAATATGTGCATTTTATTTATTTATTTAGGTACTTCAATGAAATGTACATTCCTTAATTTCGATAAGAAAATGTCTTCCACCTAAATGTATCCATAGACATCTACTGAATAATTAATTAATTTACTATCGGTGTTGTGTTTCAGTGTTTCACTCAGAGGCGGATCCAAGTTGGGTCCTATCGGGGCACCTGCTCCAACGGCCTCGAGTCGAAATGACTTTAATCCAAATTTTCCAAACTATCTTCATCGAGAAATAATGTTTGACCCCGTGGTAAGGTGCCTGGTTATTCGCATGGGAGGGCATGCCTTTGAGTCCCTCATCCTCTCCCCCTTTATGTTATTCTTAATAATTTGTTTTGGGGATTTTAAAGCAACACTTTGAAGTGTTCGTGGCACCGAGTAACACTTTGTGCATCCTCTTTAAAATTACCTATTTGTTTTTGCCTCTACTTTCTTTGAAATTATCACTTTTACCTCTCAGTCTATTAGAATGCATCTCTAGTAGACTTATTTGTATCACTATAGTACTCATATGTCTTCTTCATCCTTCATTTTCTTTGTTTATTTTCTTGCATATTCTTTTAAATTCACTCTTATCTCTCTTCCTCTTCTTTAATCTTTACGGAGTTTTAAAGATGAACGGTCATTTTATTAACATATAATTCGTATATATTTGTTTTTATATAATTTAACACTAATTATTTATATTTAGATTTCGCAGCTTAATTAGTTAGGAGTGTTGTTATGCCATACATGAATATTTAGTTTGAACGAAACATATTGTTTTTTTGATCATTTACTCATTACTAATTACAGTAAAAGTTTTTAATGATGCTCGACAATTTGTCATTAATGATTGTACTTTTTGTTTTGTTTACTCTTTAATATAATCAAATGTGCCTGTACAAAGAAATTTTTTTGGATCCGTCATTGATTCCACTAGTTCGTATCTTTCCGATAACATTTATGTTATGAGATATAATACATGCAAATTGATCTGCATATTAGTTGTAGTCCTCTGTTTGTA
>BEHA01019381.1:0-11466 GCA_002897215.1 Eschscholzia californica subsp. californica
TGAAGATACAGATGGGCCGTCGCATCCTATGTGAGCTACGTGTTTTACGTCTGTTGGTGCACCAATCTGCATTTCTTCTTCCTCCTCATCTTCGCTATCGCTCTCTAAAGAAAAAATTGAGAATAGAAAAATATATATGAACTCAACTATAAAACATGTATGAATTTACTTATAGGGTTATAGTTGGGAAAATTGTCCAACGCCTCCCCTCCCGATCACGAAGTTCCTACGGTCAAATTCTTCAAAGCATATATATTCTTCCTAACATATTATGCATATAATTTCTATGTACGTAATATATATAAAGTAAAAAATATTTGCTAGTTATGAATGTTCCACGTAATTTTATGACAGACCATATTATGTGATACTATTGTAATGTGAATAACATCGGTAAAAATATTAAGAAGTTTTAAACGATAGTTAATTTTCTCCAAAGATCTTCTCATGTAAGAAGTTTTCGTCTCTCTTTACTAGAAATTTCTTCCTACAATTTTCAGGGGTTGAATATTACTTACCGAATATTTGTGTAATATACCGAATGCCTTTCAGGAACCCCTTCATTTTCGACGTCTTAAAACATCCATGGAACCTTTATAATCTTGGGATCGTTAATTTGACTTACGAATTCAAGAAACAGACCTGAAAAATAAAAATAAAAATAAAAATAAAAACATGAAAAAAAATTGTGTTGTTCTTCAACTTCTTTTTAATTTCCCAATAAAACTTAAACAAATAACATCAAAGAAACAAGTGAAGAAACAAAACCTTTTTTTAGAGCAAAGTTGCAAAAAATGGTAGGAAATTCCTATCATATGCAACCTAACAATTGCTCTTTGATCTCATAGACAATTATGTTATCCCTCCAAATTATATCACAACAAAAGAACCCTAAAAAACAAAAAAGTAGAAGATTATTATTCTCTTAATTCCATAAGAAAAATTATGATTGTGTAAAAAAAAGATTAATTAAATTTACACTTAAGAAAAGTAAAAAATAAATTAAAAGGGGAACATAGTTTCAACATTTTAGAACGACGGAGAAATCGCGAAATATTTGACTTTTGCCTTCTAATTAGAACCAAAACTTTTCCCATATATTAGGATGAAAAGTTTCCTTATTTTAAGTAAAGAAAGAATGCTAAATAAATGGATTAAAGTTGGGGTTCAAGTATAAAGTTTTCTTTTTTTAGTTGTGATTTAGACATCATAACATAAGTTGAAGCTAACATAAAGTAGGTTTCTTACAATATAAGAGAATGCTCCTATTATCTGCTAAAATGTCACATGAATGTTTGCGCCATAAGTTGGTCCTTTTCGATTCTTTTGTTTTTAATTTTCATTTAGATAAGATACACCGATTACAATGTTAAATGTTTCGTTACAATGTCAAGTTTATTTAGCAAACAAGCCATCTTGGATAACCCAATTTTTTCCCAAAAAAAAAAAAGAAAGATTTCTACAAAAGTTTGTTTAATTTTTAGTAAAAACCCGATTATGTTTTTTTTTTTTTGGGGAAAGTCATCTCTAACTTCGTCAAAATTTTGTACCAATCAATTAAATTCAGCAAATGACCAATAAACTTTCGAAATGTAAGTACTAGAAAACAGGCTATTGCTTGACAAGTTTGTGATATTCGATCTCCCAAACAGAAAATACAGTGTCAAAGTATGCATTAAAAGAATGAGTAGAAATCGAACTAATATTGATCAATAAACTCCGAAATACGTTCTCTATAAGATTTGATTATCTTCCTCTTTGTGTCTCTTGCCGAAAATGAAGAATAAACGACTAAAAACAGGAAAAGTAAAAGCTCAAACATCAAACGATTACAGTAAATTCGCTCAAAAGTATATCCGTAAAGCTAAAGTTTTGTCTGACCCGAAAGTTTATAGTTCAAAACTCAATATTTTGGAGATGGAAAGTATGAGAAAGAGAGCCCCATTTTGTTTTCAGGAGATTTGCCCTCATTAAGAAGCTTTCATATTGTCCAATCCAACACTTGCCTGAATCATAAAAAGTAAAATAAGAAGTTAGAATACATGTATAAATCAAAACGACAACGAAAATTGTTCCATTAGTGAAATTCTAACGAAGTTTGTAAACTCGTCTTTCATTTACTTCTTTCTCGAAAAGGATTATTTACTTTTACTGTGTCTAATTGCCAAGTTAGTTCTCTTCTTTCCTTATCGCAGTTCTCTATTTCTAGCACTGTTTGCCTCTTTCTTCATAATCTTTGAAACTTGCTAGACATGAATAATAATATGGATGCACGTATGGATTTCGTTATCTGGCAGTTCTATGAACTGTCGGGAACGAGGGTGGGAACATTCACAAACGGGGACTCATCCGTTTAATGCATCTGATACAAGTGTCCGAATATCTGAGTACACAGTCATGGGCCACACGGCAAGAAATACTACATACAACATGGGGAAATATACTAGAAAGGAATATCAAGTGAATATATGTGCTCATCGTTCATGGGTGAGAGGTGACCTTATGTAAGGAGGGACCCAGATGTAGAATCATATTAGTTTATTACGAAAATAGATAAACCAGTCTTAGATGGATTACTACCAAGACAATAATTGTTTCCTCCAACCTAGTCATTATGGTGATGACAGATCTTACCAAAAACTTGTGGTTTTCCTCAAGAAACGGAGAAAAATTTGTGCAGAACTTCTCAATGTCTCCATTGATATCGCCTGTTCCACCTATAACTTCCATGAACTTCTTCCTATCTGGTGCTAGTTTCATAGCAACCTTCAACATAAATAATAAGACCACACATCAGGAAAGGAAAAGAGATACTGGGAACAAGTGAAAAAATTATTTCGTGAACATGCACAAATCTAAGAATATCCTTGTACATGTTTCGACATTATAAAAATGCTTTCTGATCAGCTTGGTACAGTTTTGGGCATTATAAACATGCCAACAAATTACAAATTCAAAATTGTGGAAAGAGATGAACGATGTTTCTGCACAATCTTTATAAAATATGATGACAAGTTCATGATCTGAACCGATTCAGACCACTCATAATAGTTCAGTGGTTTATTAAGGAAAGTTTGTTACGAAAACCGTTAAAAGAGGTTTAAACTATTTCACCAAAATAAGGCAGACTTTTGATTTCAAAGTAAATGCATCAAGTAACAGAATAAGATGCAAGGAGTTACCGAGAAACTTGAACTGGCAAGCCATCCGTGCCATTTCTTCAGTGTCTTGCTATAGGAATCTGTACAAGCTTGTGACATTGCCCAATCTGGGTGATCAAGTAAATTACGGAAAAGTTCCACCAAAAAATCCATGGCCCTAAAGAATTTATCAACATGCTATAATCAGTCATTCATTCTTATACAGATTGCAGACGGTGGAAAAACATTGAAAAAACGTTTAGCGAACGACATATTGTAGACGTTTGAAAAGTTGTACCTTGTCAACCAGAGAAGCCCATTTGTGCAACTAGATGATGATTTTGCTGTTTTGGCTTCAACCTCTACTTCTACCATCCTGTACAAGTGGTTGAATTCAGAAGGATTGGAAGAATACTTGTTCTCTAACCTCTGCCAAGGCCAACATAGAAAACATAAGAAATAAGCGGTTGAGAATAACTACCGAGTATCGACATTTTGTTTCAAAATGTGGGAATAAACGAAGAAGTGTGTATTAAATCTAATGCCATGAAGGCATGAACAAGATGTGGACGCACGACGAGGTAAAAGAATCGGTCTAGAAAATGACTCAATTTTATATTCAAATTTCAATGTGACACTTGAAGCCCAACCATGGTTTGGTTTTTTAATGCTTTGTCGAATATTTTTATCTATTATAGAAAGAAGTATTTAGTGAAAATTAAGATTCATGGTAACAAACATTTTACCCATCGAAGAGTTTTGGTTTTTAATTGAGATGATCATGATGCCATATTGTCATTACTGAGGATATTTTATTGACGGCTATTACTGGTAAAAGAAAAACTAAAATATTCGTTTCCAGTTAACGACGGACATAATCAAAACGTAAAAACTAATTTTTGACTGATCAAGAATAATAATGAAAAGTACCGATTGCTTTAAAGAAGCTAATAGCAAATTAAGTAAAATAAGAATACCCTTTGAAACTGTTTTAAAAGCACTTCTTCGTAGAATACATTTCAAAATCCAAAGTCGGTCCTCTCACAACTAAAGTTCATTTGCGGACACGCTTTAACTAGAACTAAACGGAGCACCGGTGAATTGGAAAGTGAATACTTTAAATGTGGAACAGACACTAGTCACACAATAATACATGGCGAAAAAAGCCTATCAAAGAGGGAAGAAGAAAATTTCAGTCATACCGTAATATTGCCACCTATATCAGATTTGACAAGAGACATGGCAGCTCCAAACTTATCTGTACCAAAAATGATAACAGTATTTATCAAAATTATCAGATTGAATTCCATAAGTGAAAATTCTCAAGCAATAGATTGCTTCGCTCGCCTAGTCGCCTGTAATCAATATAACTAGGAGATAAATTCTGTAAGTAGAGTTACCAAAAAGCTACCTAAAACGGGAAGAATGAGTTTGCACGTATCCAAGAAAGGTTTCGTTAGCATTTTCCCTTGTTCGGATTTCACATTTTTCATTCCTTCCAAACATGGGGTGAAAACAGTTCCCTCCATTGTTGTCAATTACTGCAAAATCAGGATTTTTTTAAACCATCTCTTTTAGCATCCATTAGAATTTCAAGTATATTAAGCAAGGTAATAACTATTAAAAGACAAAAATGCATAATGGCATTATATGCGTAAATGTTAGTCGAAAACAAGGAACAAGTAGTAGTTATTGTGCACAAAAGTGTTTTCCAATCTTTAATACCTAATTTGTGAACACTCATTTCTAGTAAGCACCACCACTAAGAACTATAAACTTAGATTAGACAGGGCAAAATGAAGTTTTGAATTAGTAATCCACAGATTAAATTGAAGAATCAAAAAATTGTAAACAAAGAAAGATCACTCAATGAGCATAGGAATTGGTAACTAATCAGTATCTTAATAGGGTTTCAGAATAAAACCCTCAATCAGTTCAAGTTAAAACGAGATCATGATTATAGAAACAAAAAATATGAATAAGACGGAAAAATTTCAATAACAATTCAATTAGATCTATCCATTTACAACACAAATTCCAATATTCATACTACTAAATTACAACCATCATCATCACAATTTGATCAAAGAAGATTAAAAAAAAAATGTTTGTAGATCGTTTTCCCGAAAATTTCAGGCTTTAATAGATTCAATTCTACTTACTCCTGTGATTTAATTATTGAAAGAGAAGGAAATGAGTAATGGGTATTTCAGTTTGATCCCAATTTCAATCTTAAATTTCAAGAAAACTGATAAAGAAGGAGGCATTAAGAGTTCTGTGATCGGCTGAAATAGTAAGCGAATATACTTACAGAATACAGAGCTTAGAGAGAGAGAGAGAGAGAGAGTTTGAATTCAATTGGGCAAAGGGTTTCTCTGAATATTGTAGATGTGATTGGAGGAGAGTTAGTGTGTGAGAGGCACGTTCTATAGCCAATATCTCACGTTCCCTCTGACGCCCCAAACCTTTGGACAGGTAACGGTATTGTCTCAGCTTTTCGCACCTCACAAGAGTACGAGATTTTGTTCCTCGCAAATGCTCAACGAGCACTTCAAAAACCCTTGCCACTTACTAAGCTTGAACTTACATTTATTGTCTACTAGGTTCTGGACACTCTTGTTAACGATGTAGGACTATCACAATCCTCATACCTTTAGCGAAGAGTCGCCTTCGACTCTGATACCACATGTGACACCCAAGCCTTAGCAGTTAACGATATTGTCCCCTTTTTTCACACCTCACACCACGATAGGTGGTGGCTAAGTGAGGACAGTATCGTTGTAGGGGTCCACGGTATTGCTGCGTAATCTGATGGTCGAGCGAATCCTTTTGAAGGGGATCCTGGAGCCTTCACCAAGAACAAAACTTCGTACCTGTGTGAGGTGCAAAAAACGGAGACAATATCGTTAACTGCTAATGTTTAGGTTATCGCATTGCCCGTGGATCCTTAGGCTAAGTTTTAAAAGAGCCTCACGTTTTTCTAATAACTCTCCTCCACCCCTTCACTTGATAAATTTAGTACTATGATTTTATATAGTATAAATGGCTCAATTTCTGAGAAGGGACTCGAGTCGATTTTATAGCCAAATCGGCTAGAGTCTATCGATTTTGAACTAAATAGTGGGAGCGTGATTTTTAAGAGGAAGTGTTTTAACAATTTTTTAGAATTTGAGAGTGTTTCGATTTTTTTTTATTTTTTTGAAGACGACTACAATCTACGTAGTCGTGATATTTGGCATTTGATACACCATAGATGTGATAAGCTCGATAACCGCCCACTCAAACACTAACAAGACCGGGCCTATAGCCCAACAGGACAATGACCTGAAGCCCAACAACTTTATTTATAGCCTCATAATCTCAATTCAAATAACTAAAGATTACATCTTCTTTGGGATGGATTCGAACTTGGGACTTCCAGGACTTTCTGAAATTTATGTCAACACTTTGAAACCACTTGGGCTACCAACTTGTTGACGAGAGTGTTTTGATTTAAAATGCGCTTTTAACAAGAATGGAAGGCACCCGTAAAACTTTCCAAACTTAAAATACAGGTCCAGTCTATTATATGAAAATGACATAAACCAATCGAGGAATTTTATGAGATAACAAATGTACAACAAATTTTAACATAAACTTGTTGAACCAACTCAGCAAGCAAGGTAAAAGAAAAATTAAAATATAAAGAAGTGCAGAACCAAAATACATGTCATTAAAAATAATATGACAAAAAGTGGTTTATGGAACCATTTTTTGAAGTTGAGCCATCTTTAGGGATGCAAAATAAAATTAACCCTTTAAACTTTAAAATATTTTCTTCTTTCTCAATGGATAAAGAAGGTAGAAATGTATACAAATATGAATTTATCAAAGTTAACATGAAGAAGTGAAAAAGGAAAACACAAGCTTCATAACACAAAATTCCTAGCATACAAGAACAAACCAAATCTTCAGAAACCTACTTTGCTAGCTCTTCAGAAAATACACTTTATTTCGATAACAGAATCGTGATCATACAAATTGAATCCTTACAAAGTCTCGAGTATTCCACTTTTTCGCGTTCCCGAAAAATGGGTGTTGAAAACAGGCTAAGATCTCTATTATGATTTCTTTATCTGCAAAGAATTTTAAAGTACCGTGTTTGAGCGATTACTATAATATTCGGGTAAACTTTTGTACTCATTAGAGGTTGATTGAAGTTAATGACATTCCAAATTTGCAAGAAAGAAAATGTAGTTGAGATTAGAAATGATTAGAATGACTAACCTTTTTCAAGTATATTTTGTGAACCTTCAATGCCCCCTTGCAAGCTTTCTTCGCATCCAAGTTTCCACTTATGTCATTCAAGATCTGAACAAGAAAATTCGAGTAAGATATACCAAAAAGTTCGTATAATACATGCCAGAGCTGAGAGAGAGAGATAGAGAAAGAAAGAGACCCTGACGACATCATCTAAACCCTTAGCCTCCCTCAAAAGCCGCTTATTCTTGGCTTCAAGAACACTTGCGACAAGGAAAACAGAGAGTGAATCTTCGGAGCCAGCCTGCACTTTCTTCTTTTCGAATTTCCCGTACTTATTTAGTCGTTTATCATTTGTCTGGGGGGTTATGAAGTTATTTATGACTGCACTTGATTCATACACGGAGAAGCTGTTAGGGTTGTACTCCATAGCCCACATCAACTGAAATCATTCATTATCAATGTTAGAGTTTATCCAAATTTAAGCATATTTGAAGTTGTATATAAAAAGTTAAGAGCGAAAAGAGTAATTCGTAGGTAGATAACAAAAATGAAACTAAAGTCCGTTTGCATCTCTTCAGAGTAGATGGCAAACAACTTCCTATCTTGGACTAGCACGGGCGAATAATCTCTAGCTAAAAAGGTCATTTGGGTAATCACTTTCTTTGTTGTCAGTTGGTTTTTCTGGAAGCATAGGAACAAGAATCTTTTGCAGAACGGGAGATACCCAAGAAGCACTCTTTTCAAATATTATAGTTCATATGTTTGAAATATCCTGTGTAGATACAAAGAGCTAAAAGTTTTGATTTTCATGTTCTCTGGTCTAGTTGGGACGCCTTCCTCTTGTGAGGAGTCGACTCCCTAAAAAGCAAAACAGAAACAAGACGAACAAGAAAAAAAATAAGTGGAGATTAAACTGGAGTAATTAGGTTATTTTGTACCTCCCAAAGGTACATAGCATCTACAACTGAGAATTCTCTGCGGAAAAGAACCATTAACATTCGAAACGCAAATAGATACTGCCCTCCATCCAGATCCTCTGTTAATAACTTTATCAGTCAAAAATGTCTTTTATCCATTTTCCCCATAATTGGGTTGATAAATAAACATAAAGAACACCAAAAGAATGAACACGTAGCAAATACTTCATCTAACAAAATTGATGCAGCTTTTAACATCATAGCATAAAATTTAGAACCCACATTTACCTAGATGTCGATGAAGCTTCGGGTCAACAACTTTTACTATTGTAGCAAGTGTACTCAGCTGTGACTGAACCCCGACTGAACTTTTAGTGCACTTAAAGTTTCCTCGCTTTTCAAAACAAAATAAATAGACCATGTATATCATAAGATACCTGATAAAGAAACAACTCAAAAGTGGACCTAAGTAAGTGCTAAATATAGATAGAGAAAAGTAGAAAATTAAACTACATTTGTATGGCAAGTTTAGTTAGTCTCAAGTCACACACGATTTAATCGATCTTTTTGTGAAACTCACAACTTCTTAGTGTTCTAATTGGAATAAAATAGAATAACTTGTAAGGGTTATAAAATACCATCAAGGAACTTCAGTAACTCATAATCATTGCAATTTGGACTTTCAAATATCACATTGAGAGAATCTACTCCATATATTCATCAACATGAAACTAATGGAGCACGAAGTAAAAGAAGAGTAAGAGACACTTACCACCTTACGCATTAGACGCTCAAAGCACCAAAATGCGTCAGCTTCATTCTGTAGTAGAATTACCATTGGAGAGCACAGATCGCTCATTCCTGCTCAAAAAGAAAATATATCTCAACCCGCGGAATAGTTCAAGGGATCAGAATTTTAGCTTAACTTCAGATACTGGAATAATAGAACAGACTTCTTTTTTATTTTCGTTTTCTTTTTCTATTATAATCATTAGCCGACCATCACCTTGACAATAACCAATGTCCTTGTCCACCCATGCATAAACTGCAAGAATATCCCAGAGTTTCGCCAGATTAGCTTCGTTTTCATAAAAGACAAGTGCCCTATCTGTTCGTATAACATCCAGACCTGCCATTCACATTTAATGGCCACAAGTTAGGCATTAAAGAACAATATTGATGTATAAGATAAATCAATTAATAGAGTATTGAGGTTATTCATAAAAAATTTACCAATTTGATGCAATCCGAGCTTCCATTGAATAACTTTAGGATCTGGAGGATACTCAGCTACCCTTTCTTCAAGCTCTGGGGAGGCATTGAGACTGGTTGTTTCAATAGCTTCATTTTGTTCTGAATCGTCACCATTATTTGAAGGAAGTTGGACTGGTTTCCCATCTTCAGTTATGATGGGCATTGTGATATACCTTCCACTGCCTACTGTCCGTTCCATCTTTCGACACTCGGCTTTCCATTTCTCATACTGTTCTCTGAATTGATCAATACAATATAAAGACGTATTTACTTACACAAATTAATATCTAAACTTCATGATCTTCATTTTTATCTCGCTTCAATTTTTAACAGACAATGACATTAAAATTTGAAGAAGAGTATGGCGGAAAATTGATCTTAACGTAAAATTGATTTGAAGCCTAAGAAATTGCTAAATGGTAAAGACCACGCATGCAGCATAATGTGCCGAATCAAGAGAAATTGTTACCTTCTGCATTGTCTCAGATGATTCCTTTCTTCATATGTACTGTTAGGATCATAGCAGGCCAACAGAAACTCCCAAACTACTCCTTTGATCGATGGATGAACACCCTAGTGTGAATGATGATAAATAATAAGATGACGCTCGAGCTCTATGGATATTTATTGCACGAGAAACAGAATAAAGAAGATTATGACAAAATATTTTTTTCTATCTTAGATGGGGTATCCTAGTTTAACCGGTCCAGAATACAGAAACGTGGGTATTGGGTGCTAAATCAACGAAGACTAGATACTCCAACTTTTAATTTTATGCAATGTTTGTCAAAAGTTTTATTCATTTACTTTGGTGCCATATATATAAAAATGTCCTTTTATTCTTCTAAAATAACTTGTTTTTCCCTTCTTAGAAACAACTTTCTTTTTCTTGTCTGTACTAGCACCCTAGTCATAAGCAAATCGTGGGCACATAAAACTAAACGTTCCAGGAAATATTTCAAACTTCTAGGGCTGCAATATTAGCTAAACTAATATCCTATATGACCACAAGAGCCCAATCTTAAACAGCAAGAAGGCAAGGATGATTACAGCAATCTTTTTCAGTAGCATAATTTTCAAACCCTCAGATTGTTGAGCAAGTAGTTGATCTTTAATAAGAACTCACTTCTAGTGACCTGTATTCCGTATACCGTATCATGTTTCTCAGTTAGATGAGGGGAAGCAAAGAACTTTGTGTAACCCTTACCTAAGTAGTCTCTCTCTCCAAAGCTCTCATTATCTTAAACTTTGATTTTGCTAGAATACCATAGTTGTATTGTGTATCTACTGTGTTTCTCACGGCACAACCTTGGAACCACCACTGAACACTATGTACTTAGCATTATTTATAGCATTGATTGTTTATGGAGTAAAAGATCAAAAACGGAGTTATTTCCGAGAGGATTCTCTAGAATCTAGATAAACCCATACCCATTAGGCATGTTACGGAGGTAACTCGTCTTTCGACAATTCTGAAACCTACAGCATTATACGATATAGAATCCGAGGAGCTAAATCTCACCTAAACTTTAAAAAGGAAACCCATAAATAACTGATTCGATGCAACTAATGTATTTTTAAGGAATTCTCTCTATTCAATTCATATTTCAGAGCTAATTTAGCATCTTAGCTTCTCATACAGAAGTTTGTCAAGAAATTCCATTCAGTCTAATATAAATAGGTAACTTACCCCATGTTGGATTCGGCGAAGAACTTTTGCTATATCCAAATGACCATCTTGAGAGAATGCAGAATTCCATTTTCTCACACTAAGAGTTTTTCCAACCTGTGATAAACCAAGAATTACAACCCCACCAAATCAAACTATGAAATAACAAAAAAAAATCCAAATTTTAGCAAACCCCAATTATTGAATTTCAGAATAATATCATAATTCATAGAGAACATAATCA
>BEHA01019488.1:0-10668 GCA_002897215.1 Eschscholzia californica subsp. californica
TTGAAAACTAATGAGAACGCTGTTAATATAAGTGTTAATGGAGTTGAAGCCAAATTTCATATGTACTTGGATTATAAAGGAGAAGCTTATTTTCTCACTGAAGAAACAAATGAAAAATCCAGGAATGAAAGTTCAAGCCAATCAAAAGGTGGCAATTTGGATGGGAATGATACTAGTTCATCTGATCAGATTCCTCATAATGATAAGGGTGGAGATGATAAGGTTGTTATAGGAACGAATTCAAGGTCTGGGATTTTAGGGCTTGTATTTGGGCGAAAAGTTGTGAAGAAAGATAATGGAATCGAAGAAAGAAATGTCGAAAGTGTTGATGAAGTGGAACAAGCTGAAATTGCAGCAGAGCTAATGGAGATGAAGTGGTCAACTAATCTTCCAACTGATGAGGTAACTCATCATCCAGATTCTAATAGTTCTAACACTCATGAAAATGATTTACATATCTCTGAAACATTAGAAGGTTTAGAAGATACTGAAATTGAAGAAGGAAATGATGTCGAAAGAGTTGATTCGTTGGAACAAGCTGAAATCGCGGCAGAGCTAATGGAGATGAAGTGGTCAACTAATCTTCCAACTGATGAGGTAACAAAAATGGATTCTTTATCTGGGTCTTTAGTTCTTGATTTGGAAAACAACCCAAAATTGGATGAAATTGAAGTAAACCCTAAGTCAGATTCTGTTATAAAGCATGCTCTTAAGGAAAATAAGGATGATGGTATGTGTGAGGGGGAAATTAGAAAGGAAAGAGTTTCTTCTTACCTATATTGTGAAACGCCGAAGAGCTTACCGTTAGTGGATGGGAATTTAGGTAATGTTGTCATTGAGACTCCACGCTTAACTCGTGCTGGATTGGAGGAAGTCCAAGTTCCCAGTAGGGTGGATTATGAAACAAAAGCTCATTTTTTCGAGGTAAATTCTCGAAGTGAATCCATTGAAATCGCGATTAATGGGAATGTACATGATGTAGGCTTATTAAGTTATGAGAGTTCTGGCAAGATTTCTACAACAGATGTTATTGATTATAATGTGAAAAATGATATAATTGAATCACATTCATCGTTGGTTGATAGACATATTGTAACTTCTAATATTCTCGAGGCTGCGAATTTTGAAGCTCTGCAGCTAGAACTTGTAACAGAGGGAATGCCCGATGAGAATAAGTTGGAGGCAGAATACTCTGTTTGGCCTCACGGATCAAATATTGATGATCTTACATCTCCGGTGTTGCTGGACGAATTAATTAGTAAATCTAGCCCATTAAGTATTCCAATTGTTCGACAAGGTAGATCAGAGGAAATTGAATGGAGAATGGCGTCTTTGCCAAATTTTCGGTCTCACATTGACGACTTGGAGTCTGCGGAGGTTTTTCACCCTTTAAGCTGCTCGGTTGATTCAGGTTCGAAAAGGTTAGAAATTTTTAAAAGTGATACACCGGTCTCCATTGAGCACGATTTAGAGTCAAATAGCGCCTTTCTGGACATACAGCATACAGCTCTCCATACTTCCAGCCCAAAAGATATCCAGAGAATGTCAAGTATATCTGGAATTGGTAATAGAACTACCATTTACACTTTATATACTTTATTTCTCAGGAATGAGCTTATATTTAGTTATTTGCTGTATGCAGCCTTTCCAATTACTTCAGGGATGCCTTCATTTGTTCGTGATCAAAGTCATCAGCCAGAAGACATGTTTGTAGGGGACCAAGTTTACGAGACTCTTGAAGGGCAGTCACCAAGATCCATCGTCATTGCCTCTGGAAGAAGTTGGAGATGGCCTTTCAGTTTCACAAGATCAGGAACGATCGGGTCTGTTCGTCCGGAGTTGAGTAGCAGTACAGATTCTGGTGCTGGGAAAGCATCAGAGGGCATCAGTTATTTGTTGACGGATGAATCTGGACAAGAAGTAAAGGTGTCTGAGAAAAAAGTATCATTCGTTCCAACATCTGAAGAGTTGGCTTCATTGAATCTGAAGGAAGGAAAGAACATGGTAACATTCACATACTCAACTGTAATGTTGAGAAAGCAGCAGGTTATTATCGTCCGACTTTATCCTCAGGAGTGCTATTGTTCTTTATCTGTCGCATTCTCATGTATTAGATAGATTTACTCATCTGTTTTCCTTTCCTTTTTTTTTGAATTTTTTTGTTGGTCAGGTACATGCTAGAATTTTTCTATGGAAATGGGATGCTCGTATAGTTATCTCGGATGTCGACGGGACGATTACCAAGTAAGGTTTTTAAGTTGGTCACTTCATCTCTTAAGACATTTCTTTTGATTTCCTTGCATGTAAACACTTGATTATTATCGTTAAAAACGTGATTATCTGTCTATGCCAATTAAAATTCGGAAATGACTCATGTTTAGCATGTTATATAACCTTTTGAAAGGTGACTAATAGCTTTAAAGAGGATAAGCATGTTAGCTCATTTTATGCTTTCGATGCATATTTTGGTCGGACTGTTCCATTTGTTAATTGTTCCTCGTTTTTTGTTAACTAGTACAGATCATCGAATGAAATATTATCCTGAAATATGATCATGCATCTATCATCAGTTTCCCTTATGATGTTGAAATGAATTACTTTCTGATGAAAGGAAAATCTTTTGTTATAAACTAAGTACTCTTCTTTTTTACATTCTTATTGCAGATCAGATGTTCTTGGACAATTCATGCCTTTGGTAGGGAAAGATTGGTCTCAGACCGGTGTTGCACACCTGTTTTCAGCAATTGAGGTTTGTTTCTTCTTTCTCACATTCATATTACGTGATGCTATAATTCATTCGGAAGACGAACAAAAGAAATCTGTAGCAATGAGAGCATCTGCCAATAATATTTCGTCTATAGTCCTAATTATCTTATACTTCGGAAATGGAAGATAGGTTTTCCGTATTTCTGGAGACGTAAAAAAGTAAACATATCCCTTACCGACATAATTCGTTTTCCAACGTTAATCCACCTCTTGGTAATTGCAGCAAAACGGATATCAGTTCCTTTTTCTTAGTGCACGTTCAGTTTCTCAGGCCTATCTCACAAGGCAGTTCATTATCAACCTCAAGCAGGTAATAAGTTGATCTTACGCTGGCTTCCGTTTTTAGTGTTGGTGTTTTTGGTTGGAAGTTTTCCCTCTTAAGAATTCAGCTTGTGATATGTTTGACATAGAGGACTGATTACTAACTTCCGCAGGATGGGAAGACGCTCCCTGACGGGCCTGTTGTCATTTCCCCTGATGGGCTTTTTCCTTCGCTGTTTCGAGAAGGTAAATCCTTGTTACATTTATTGGCAATTAACAAATAGTCATTTCAGATAAACTGCAATAGTGCACTTATGACATGCTTTTCTCTCTACATACTCATAGAATTGTCTCCTTTGGTTCTCCTTTTTCGTGATTGAGTTCTGTATAGATTTTCGTCTCGTGTACTAAACTACTAATGTTCGACTTCAATTTCTCTTCCCCTATATATTTGCTGTTACTAATGTCCTAGATCATTATTTTAAAAGAAAAAAGGTTCTTAAGCTATCCAAGAACCTAGTTCACAATCAGACTTAGCAGCAAAACCAGTGAAGACTGATTCTAACTGCTATAGTTGCTTTATACATATGGTCTGAGAGAAATCATCTCCCTCTTTGACAGTTATCAGAAGAGCTCCTCACGAGTTCAAGATTGCATGCTTAGAGGTGAGTTCAACTCTATTATGTTGTCCCTTCTCAACTCTATTATGTTGTTCCTTCAGTATCCAACGAATTTTGGAATCTTTACATCCCATTTTTTGCTTGTGAGTGCTATCACCTTGACTATTTTCTAGTTAGCTCATATTAACTTGACAAAATAGCTATAAATGTTCTGTTAAAGTTTGTGGCTTCGTACATAGATATAAATATTTTGTGAAAGATTGTAGCTTTATACATAGCTATAAATTTGCACCCTACTATGCCAAGTTCATCTGTGCTAATTAGAATGTTATAATTGTTGTGGGATGTGATTCGCAAAACCTCCTTGGATTCCGAATGAAGCCTTAATCTCTTTCTATATTTCTATTGTTTGGTTGTAATTTTATTTCCATGAAAGTGTGGGCCCATTAACTCAAAACCATGACAAAAGAATGTAGTTCTAAACAATTTTACATGATACACTTCTTTGCCTCCCCATAGAATCTTTTGTATGGAATTAGTGGAAACGAGTGCACTTCCATGGAATACATTTCCTTGCTATCAAACACAACTTATGGTAATTTAAGTTGTGTTTGATAACAAGGAAAAGTGTTTCATGGCGTGTTTTTTTTCAGAGTTCCAAGGCCGTGCTTCCATGGGGGAAGCAGAGCAGTGTTTCGCTGGAAGTATATAAAAACCACGCTCTTTGTATAGTTTTAAGTTAATGTACTCACACTTTAGTGGAGATAAAAAAAAAACTACAATTAAACAAGGGAAAGTAGCATATTTCTTTAGAATTCAGGCGAATGAATACTATCAAACATAACTTCAATGCAAATGGTGTTCGTATCTAATGACAATGAACCGATGGGACTCGGTTAGAGTCCCACCCGAGTAAGAATCTTGGGAATATCCTTTGAGTAATAAGGGTAAATGTGAGACTTCAATCAGAGGATATTCCCAAGATTCTTGCTTGGGTGGGACTCTAACCGAGTTCCGCCGGTTCACTGTCATCAGTATCATGATCTCTTCTTGTTGAAATTTTTTAGAGCGTCAAATTCTCATGTCATATTAAGAATATATAGATTAAAACATTAAATTCTTTGTGTTGGTAAGAAGTATTTGTTGAACAAAGTAGGTAAAACAAATTTCCTAGATAGCATTTCATCGATATAACTGGTTTCCAACAGAAAATCAAGGAACTGTTTCCTCCGGATTGCCAACCATTCTATGCTGGTTTTGGCAACAGACTCACCGATGAGATTAGCTACCTGAAGGTTGGAATTTCAAGAAGGAAAATATTCACTATCAATCCAAGGGTAATATTGATTATGCAATACGTAGTGCTAACTGCTAAACCTAATAAAGAAGCAAAAAAGTGTAAACCAGTCCTAATATTTTCATCTTATCGTTGATATTGCAGGGTGAGATTGCTGTTCACCATCGTGTTGACACGGAATCATATACTTCTCTTCACGCACTTGTAAATGGGATGTTTCCGGCCATGTCAGCTGGGAAGGTTCTTTTTTGCACTTGACTTGTTTATTTGCTATTTTAGTTCCGATTCAATAAGGTTTGCTTAGAAGATCTAGTCTTCTTCTGCTTCTTTTTTTTGGCTCCAGGAGGAATTCGGTTCATGGCAGTACTGGAGAATCCCTCTTCCAGATCTTGATATATGAAGATACTATCGAGCAACAAGAAAATCTTGCCCAAACCGTATTAGTAGTAAGAAGGAAAGGAGGTCAGCGAGCTGGTCCTGCACCCCCAGGTAAAAACCTATTCAACGTTAATCATGAAATCGAAATTTTCACGACCCATGGGCTATGCGATACCTGAGAGATAATCAATATCCTTCAAAACCCAGGCAAGAGACGGTATTCAATATATATATATAAAGCATGTAATCATTTCGTCAACAGTAATATATTGTCGGTGAAATAGTGTAAAAAAGAAATAGGATATTCAAACAGAGAGGAAGTTGTCAGGAATAGAAACATTCTTCTCTTATTGCTATAACTTGTACAGGTTGGTTGTATTTGATTTGTTGAAATAGAAGATTTGTAATATACATGTATTATCTCTCAAACCATATCCACTAGAAGACTACCGATAACTCTCGTTTACTAATAAGGTCGCCATGGTTATTTTTGAATTCCTTCAACAATAGTTTATAGTACTACTAGTAACTTCTGTTTCATAGTAACTTGTTTCAGTGCCCTTCTCTTAATTAACACAAATCCCCATATAATTAAGACTAATCAGAACAAATAATGGATTCATTAATGCTATATATATCATATTTCACCGACAAAATCTCACGCATATTTTCTCTGACTATTCCTTCTTATCTATTGAGAATAAGCTTTATGAAGGTTGGCCAACTTCACTAGTTATGGTCCATTGAATTTGAGTCGTCCTAACTGGTTCCTTAAATAAATTTATTATCTTATTTTGGGTAAACTTAGATAATTATGGAATAAGCTAACTTTATTGTACATTTATTAATTATTATATTCATAATTTTATTTACCAATAATCTCAAAGTCATGAAGTTAACACTTAACCCCGTGTATATATCATGAAATCAAACAAACATAAACTTACACAACCAATAGAATTGAATTTATTTACATCATACTAGCTCGGGCTCGTGAGACTTAACCCTAAAACTCATTGAATTAGGGTTCTTCAACTAAATCGACCAAGCCAGCATTGATATTAAAGACAAACCATTCAATAACAAAATACAGATACAAGTTTTCGTGGACTCTTTACTTCTTAGATACACTCACATAAACATAAAACATAAATCTATACATCTGTTTTTGTATAGACACAAGAGAAAAAGATTGAATATTATAATCACCAATCATAATCTTCGTAAATTTTCATGTGCAAATGTTGTTGGGCATATTTAACCAAATTATCCATCTCATCTTCTTTGTTCTTACTATTGTCGATGCGTCCATTTTTGTTAGTATCAGCTACTTTCATTCCTTTTCTAGCTTTCCACCATGAAAACCATTCATGCAGACTATTAAGTGCTGCTTGTAATTCATCTCTACTGATTTTACCGTCATGATCTAAGTCGAATCTTCGTATCCATGCTTTGAATTCGTCTACTGTCATCTCTCTTTTCGGCAATGTTTGTATACAACACATTATCGCCATGATCTCAACCCTTCGGTATGAACCCTAAATGGGTTCCTTCCTTTCCCTAAAACAAAAGATGAAGAAGAAGAAGAAGAGGTAGAAGGCAACAAGGGAATCAGTACTTCTCTGTTAGGGCTTAGTTAATGGTGTTTTATGCGCATGTATAGTGGAGAATATGCTTTTTTAGGCGCGTTGGCCTACCACCTTCTTTATATTCTCTCTTTATTTTGCTTTTTATGGGTTTTCATTAGCTGAAGTTATATCAATTGTATCGGGCTTTCCTTAGAAAAACATCGAATCTGAGTTTCAACTCATCTACTCCTTTCATCAAAAAAAAAAAACTCATCTACTCTTTTACTAAGCGTCACACGACAGAAAAGAAAAATATAATTTTAAGATCTTAAGGGGAGGCAACTAACGTACAGAAAAAAACTAAATCAAAATGTGTTTACTGTAATATTTGCAATCGTGTATGCATAGATGGGTAACCGTTAATTTTTCCATAAATGTTTAAGTGAATATATCATTTTTTAATTCGTATTGGACTTATCTTTAAAAATCCGTTGTGAAGTTGATTGTTTGAGAAGAGTTTGTGTTTTAACAAACTAGTTTTACTTGAGAAGTGGATACGTCCCATAACTTGAATTACACGTAAACTGCACACGAATAAAATACAAGTACGGATTCTAATCTTTTGAATAACAAACGAACACCAACTAAGAAAGATTACGCAAATGGGATGTTAGATGGAGAAATGATAACAATAGGGGCTGAAAGATGCGATTATCGTGGTTGATGGACCAAAATCTCGGCACATTACGCATGAGAATCGGATTCCTTTTCTTTCTGCAGCTGCTAATGTCGATGTCAGCATGCAACATCAAGTCATTCTAGTTTCTTACAAAGTTCTGTCACCTTAAATCAAATTAAATTCGATGTTATTGCCTAGTTGACCTATTAATCTCCATCTTTAGAACAGATTTCGGATTAGACTCTCATCCTAAGTAATATTTTTTTATGACAGAAACGGAGGGGTAGTTAAGCTAGTTGTAGAGAGTTCTTTTACGAGGGACTTTATTAGGGTTTTATGTGTGTTTCGCTTTCGTTATGGTTTTTACTATTACTTTTTATTTATTTTCAGTGTTGTGTGTAATTTGCTTTTCAGTGTGTTTGTCTTTCTGTATCCAGAATTGAAACTTCGAATGAATTTATGACTTAATTTCGGTAGAGCCTTTTTTTCATTAATTATATTGTGGTAACTTAAATGGTTCAAAAAGACTTGTTTTCTTGTTTCCTTTTGTTGCAAAGCACTTATTTTCTTGGTTAGTCGGGTACGAATAGAACACATTATTTCAAGAAACACCGAGCACTTTAACAAAAAAAATAAACACAGAGCAAAAGCTACTATTTTTTTTTTTCGTATAAGTGGTTGCTATTATTTATCTCTTGTTGTTATTATTGATTGAAGTTCAATCTCAAACGTAGTATAATCACTGTTCACTTCTAAGACCCACATTGAACCCTCTCTCTCTCTCTCTCTATCTAGACCCAAACACACATATGACATATATATTCCTAAAACATGCATGAAACAACTAGTTAACCCTAAATTAGAAGTTTGAGAGTGTGGGTCATCATCTTTGTGAACTCATCCAAATCAATCAATCCATCACCATCAGCATCAACTCCTTTAACCATTCTCCTACAAGCATCCAAACTGGATCTTTCTCCTAACCTCTTCAAAACCTCAAACAATTCTTCTGCACTTATCCTCCCATTACCATCCAAATCAAAAGCTCTGAATGCACTCTGAATTTCCCTACTCCTTATACCACCTCCTCTCTTCTGGACATCCATGAACTCATGAAAATCAATGAACCCATCTCCATCTGTGTCTGCAACTTCAAAAGCTTTAGCTACCTCTAACTCAACATTCTGTTTTCCTAAAGCTCTCAACAATGATTTATACTCTTCTTGTGAAATCTTCCCATCTTTGTTAGCATCAAACTTTTGAAAAACCCTTCTCATTTCATCGACATTTGGGAGAAAAACAGGGGAAATACCGCTTGATCTTTGCCTGTTTTTCGATCCCCATCTAGTCGGTTTTGAAGGGAGTTTCCTCGAGAGATTGTACTGAAAATTCAAAATGCTAATTTTCGACATTCTTTCGTAACAAAATCACTATAATCAAGAGAAAATGAATTTGTATATAGATCAATATAGAGATGATATCCTACATTTATATTAGTCGGGTAGAATAGATTTCCCACTTCTTTATTTATTCCTTTCATGGTCAAGAAAGTGTGGGTAAGATAGAAGAAAGAGATTCTTTCATTCTTTTTTGTTTTTTGTTTTTTGTTGAGGAGAGGATGAGATTGAAAGGTAAAAAAGGAATGCCTTTTAGGGTTGCTTGATTTATAGTCATTCGTTTACCACTTGTATAGTTAAGTGCATACAATAATAAGGAACAAAAGGATTCTAATTGATGAGAAGAAAGTAGCTTTTAACAACAAAAGGTAATGAAGAAAGGAAGAAGAGGGTGTGATGGATATGGCTTGAAGCTTAAGAGATGAGGAATAGAATCTCTTAAATTGATTATATGACTCACAAAACAAGTTCCACCATACTTCCTCTGTTTTCTTGTTTTAATTTTTCATTTCTTCTTTTATAACGCGGTTTATGTAATGCTGACTTACTGAGTGACATCAAGTAATGAAGTAAGTGGAAACAAATTGTTGGTTGAGTTGGTCAAAGCCACTTGGTAAAACTCATTGTATTTCGGCATCTCCTTTGTGAAAAGTTTAGGGTTTGAAAACCCTCTCCCCGACTCCCCGTCCTTCCAAATTATAGATTATATTCACAATGTGACTATTATACACCAAGGTTTTTCTAAACGTTGCTTACGTAGACGTTGTGAGCCTTAAATCTAGTTGCCTATTAAGGAAGACGAAGGTTTTTCTTGTTAGATAATTGTGTTAATTAGGATTAGCTAGCTAACTTAGTCTTATGATTTTGGGTTCACATTAAGCATTCCCGACATTACCTTCCTCTTGTAAATGACCTTCTAAATTCTTTTTACAATGTTATTACTCATATTTCATAACATCTACTTAGGCAAATATGTGAACTCTGTCCGGCCTGCAGCCCAGAAGATCGAACGTGTGCTTCCCAAGCAGAAGGTTGGAGGTTCAACAAAACTTGGATCACCTCAAAGGCTCAAACTTAGTTCTCAATTCCCTTCCAGTTATTGATTATTATATTTTGGCAATTGATTGATGTTTGACAATAAAAACTAAGAATCCTAATTGTAACCGTTCAATTCATAAAATACACTAAACAAGATAAGAATAGAATAACAAGGATCAGATTCTAAAGGCATGATGATATTTCAACTAAGGATAGAACTCTTTTCGATTTTATGATCATATATGTACGTGTATTTATAGTTGAAATATTGTCACTAACATGGCTAAACTCTACGAAGGCTATAATCAACTACTCTAAGTTCATTTCCAGCAAAGCCGAACTAAACTCAAAGAGCCTGCTTCTAAACAGGTAGAACGCAGGATAATTATACTGCAAAGTTGAGAGAAGTGGTTTAAGGTCCGCTTACCACTGCTGCCACTTAACGAACCACTACGATAATACGATTGACATTCCTCAGTATGGCAAGACAATCTTCATAAAATCTCAGAAATCTGCATTTATCATAGTGAGATGTTAAGTTCATCGGACACCATAAGCGTGTTTTAGCAGAAAAGAAAACGATAACAAACTTACGTGTATGGGCATCTCCGCAATAACAAGGCCACTGCTTTCCTCGAGATTTTTCAAAGTTACCACTTCACCT
>BEHA01019488.1:29407-47469 GCA_002897215.1 Eschscholzia californica subsp. californica
TTTTCTATTAGGTAGAAGTTACCAAAATTTTGTATGTAATAAGAGGTAAAGTTTGAAATAATATTGATATTTATCAATAAGGTCACTTTCTTTTATTTTCATTCCCAAAATAACCCCACCCTATAAAATAGTTCTCTCTCTAAAAAAATAAGAAATTTGGTTTCTTCTTGTTCCACTTTCTCCGATTCTTCTGCGAGTCTTCTTCTTCTTCTTCTTCTTCGATGCATCTTGTTCTTCGAATTCGACAAAACTTAAGTTCAGATTCGTTTTTGATGTCAATGATTCAAACTCTAGAAAAATGATGCCCAAAATTTGATGACGAACAAGGGCTATGTACATGAAAGCTCGTGGGAAGCTAAATTTAGCTTCTTTTGGTGTTGAAATCCATGCCCAACCTATGGAAACTGGTTTAGATGATGAAGTTTATATAGCTACAACTCTTACAGGTATGTACATGAAAGTTAATCTTTTAAAGAATGGTCAAAGTTAATCTTTTAAAGAATGGTCTTAAGTTGTTTGATAAAATGCCTTAAAGAAATGTTTCTTCTGTTAATGCTGTAATTTCTGGGTTATCACAAAATGGTGTTGTAGAGATGCTTTCTTAGTGTTTAAGTACTTAGGAGTTGTAGGGTTTCGACCAATTTCAGTTACGTTAGCTAGTGTTTACCCGCTTGTGAAAGTGTATCGGAGGGGGTGCAATTACATGGGTTTGTGGTGAAATTGGGAGTTGAGATGAATATTTATGTTGCTGCTTCTACTTCTGTACTTACTACGTACTTGAATTTTCAAGCATAGCAAAATTACCTTTGATAGATTTGGAGTCCGAAACTCCAAAAGAGATTGAGCTGAGATTACTGCCATCTCTCGACATGCTAAGAATTAAAGATAAGAAGGATCGTGGAACTATAACCATAACGGTAAGTCAGTCTACATCATCCTTATTTGAAATAGTTTTTCAAGTTAAACAAGTAGCATAAACCATCTTATTTTCGACAATGATTTATGTCCATATATTTCCTCTTATATATCTATCAACTTGTGAAGGAGAGACAAATTTGGTATGCGGGTTTTGTACCACGAATTCAATAAGGAAGAGCAGATGCAAGCCTTCGAAGAAGAAAAAAGAATCCTAGAAGAGAGGCAAAAATTGAAAGACGCTGGTGTGATAGGGAACACGATGGATGCACTTGGTTCTGGAGTCGGACTGGTAGGGTCTGGTATTGGAGCTGGTGTTAGGCTTGTTGGTAGTGGACTTGGGGTTGGTGTCGGGCTTGGTGGTAGCGGAATTGGAGCTGGTGCAGGAATTGTTGGGTCGGGTTTTGGTGTTGTTGGAAGCGGCTTCAACAAAGCAGGGAAGTTCATGGGCAGGACCATTACTGAGCATTCTAGCTCGAAAAGAAATGCCAGTACCACTCCAGGTGCCCCCGAAAATGGGGATCCAAAACAAGCCTGATGTTTTTGTATATACTAAAACTTCAGTCAATACTACTTCAACCTTCGTAGTTTTTACGCTTATGAATGTTTGTCAGAGATACAATTCTGACTTCTGGTTTTAATATACAATATTAAAACCTTAGTTATGCTACATTGTAGTTTCCACTTAACAGTATGACATAATTCATCAACAGTTGTTGATATGAACCATTTATCACCTTCTACTTGGTTATGCTTGAAGTGCAACTTCTTTTTGTTCCTAATATAGTTGAGAAATAGGAGACTGTTATAGGGATCGAAAAGGAAAATGACGGTTCCTTCTCCTTGGTAATTGATACTTATGAGTGTTTCTGTTGTAGATGGTACGCGTGGTGGGAAAAATCAGGTTTAATTGTCGCAGATGCTAATAGTTCGAAACCTCCTTTTGCGATTGTGAGTTTCTGGAAGAAAACCTATATATTGGACTTGATTTTATCGCGTTTGTCAATTTGTCATGCATTTATAGGTGTTATTTTTTGTATTTAATCATTGAATAGCAGGGATATGGGGCTTCTTGTACTAGTAAATTGCGCTTTTAAGATTCAGTAAAATTGCAAATTGTTCTGAATCATAGTTGGTTTGCTTTTCAATTGGAAATCATCTATTGGTCAATTAGATGGGATTATGATTTTCATATATTATATGGTGGATGACACTATTTTGTTGCTAGATATGAGGTTGTGTGGGATTATGATTTTAATGGCGATGTGATTCTAGAACTCAACAACTAGTTGCAGTCGACTTATACGAGAACTCTTTACTGTAACATTAGATATTCGATTAACATAGTAAAATGGTGCTGAATAGTGAATGTTACGTGGTAGTGACAAGATAAGTTATTCTTTCTCGTAGCAGTAGTATCAAGTATGTATATCTAGTTTTTATTGTATTAATTTTCTGATTCGAAGAATGATACTTTTGTCTGTAAGAATTTAGTTTATCAATATATTTCTTGTTACTTTGTCGAATCATCAAAACAACTTCGATAGCTTGTTCTTTTGCAGTGAAAATTTTGAATAATTTGATGCATCAACCAATTGAGTTGGACCGAGTGGTTCGAACATACCAATAGTTTATATTCTCGATTTGCAAAACGAGTTTGCAAGATATGCAAATCATGTTTGCAATCGATATTCTGCAAACACAGTTTTGCAGTTTACATTATGCAAACACATGTTTGCAGTTTACATTATGCAAACACATGTTTGCAGATCAGATTGTTGCAAACACGTTTGCAGAACAGATTGTTGCAACCACGTTTGCATAACAGATTGTTGCAAACACGTTTGCATAACAGATTGTTGCAAACACGTTTGCAGAAAAACGTAAAGGAAAAAAAAACGCCGTTTTTTCTGGGTTTTTTTTTTTGAGAAAAAGTATTGAAAGTGGATCTTGTTAAAAATCTAATGAAAAATAATTTCTAAATATATAATTTTTATAAAAATCCGACATCTCAAACAAAAGTTATATCGATTTAAAGTTTAAAGAAAAATAAAAGAATATAGTTACACAAAATGACAAAAAAGGGTATTTTAGTATTTGCACACTTTTTGACCTGAATAATAATTTTCAAATGTTTTGTGCTTTTCTACTCATTTTCAATATTATTTTGACCTTTTTAGAAATTACCTCAAGTATATAGTCAACTAGGGCCAAATTTTACCAATTGGTTATAGAGAGGCTGAGAGGGCCACATTGAATTAATCATTTTACATGAACTTACACAGAACCCGCAAATGAAATGGTGAGCCTGTATGAGCTTGGGATTTAAAGTTACCCATAATTCTCTTTGTCTCGTCACCTCGGTGGGCCTTTTGAGGCTAATTTCTATTATAGGCACCAAAGCAAAGGAAAATGATTTGGGGATTCCTAAACCCTACTCCCCCTCACATGGGAAAGCTATTTTGGTCTTTTCAGTTTACAACAACTCTAAAAAGACCAAAATAGCCTTCCCATGTGAGAGGGGGTACACTTGGGAGTAGTAGGGCTGGGAAAACGGTCTGAAACCCCGCGATCCGGCCCGTTCGACCCAAACCGTGAGAGACCGATGACTGAAGCTAACCCTAGCCGGACTTACCCTGCCCGATAGCTCGGGCTTATAGGGTCGGGCTCGGACAGGAACTCAATTCCGAGTCCCGGCCCGATAAACCCGCCCGACACCCGAGCCCGATATCCGCCCGATTAAAACTCGCCACATTATCCCTTCAGATCTAGGGTTAGAGTATATAAGCCTTTCTTTTGCCTTACCCCTCATTAGGCCTAGGGTTTTTTTCAGTTTCCAACCAAAAAAGAGAGACTCTTCTACCAGAGAGAGAGAGAGATGGACACTTCTAGAGAGAGAGAGACAGAGTCTTCTACAAAGAAAAAGAAAGAGTATTATGGAAAGGAAACCAAAGAAGAAGATCTAAAGATGAAGACCCTTGCTTTCTCTGTTTTGATGAGGAAGAAAATTTTATCTTGACCCTTGCTTTCTCGATTTTGATGAAGAAGAAAATTATATCTTGTTGTATCTCTATCTTTATTCCCTTGTAGTGTGTTTTTACATATGTTCTTTTATTTCTCTTTCTGTATTTTTTTTTTCTGTAAAAGACATGTTCATAGATAGTGTGTTCATAGATAATATGAACCAGTTGATGGTAAGTAAATCAGAGATATGTTCTCTCTCTCTCCCTTCGTGTTCTCTTGCTATTTCTTTATCTCTAGAATGTATATTGTTTCAACAGATGTGTTGAAATCATGAACGGATACCTTCATATCATTTGTAGATCTATTCATTTCATCTACCCAGTAGATTTGGACATATATTAATTCATTAAAAAAAACTTAGTATTGTTCATCTACAAATTTGTTTCTATTACTAGATCTTAAAAGTTAAGATCTATAGATTTAGGTTCTTCCTCATTAACTCAGTTAAAAAAAACCCTAGAATTTTCACTTTTTTTTTTTTAGTCAAGTTCAAACCCTAAAAATTCACGGGTAGCCCGGAGCCCGACCGGCCCGAGTCCGCCAAAGTCCGATCGGGCAGCCGGGCTCGGACGGGCTACGGGCTCTGGATGGGAGTTTTTGGTCCGGCCCGATCCGCCCGGAATCTTCTCGCGGGATCAGCTTACTCGAGCCCGATCCGTCCGAGTCCGGCTAGGAGTAGCCCGAGCCCGTCCGAACCCTCCGATTCCCACCCCTAGGGAGTAGAGTTTAGGGAATCCCCTTATCACCTTTGCCAAAGCAAATACCACAGAAACCTTACAAACAAAATGGCCCCTCAAAATAGTGAGGTTTTGTGAAGAAACCTATTTTGCATTATTGCATAAATATGTCAATGTATTACATAAAAAAAAAAGTGATTGTTTGGGTCGAAAAATTGTTCATAATAACTAAAAAACATAAATAACTTTTTTTTATTAATTAGAAGTTACCAAAATATTATAGATAGCGACACATAAAGTTTAAAATAATATGTGTAATCATCAATCAAATCATTTAAAAATTTTTTGGTTCCCAAAATAGTCTTACTCATTAAAATTTATTTTCTCTCTCAAGAAACCTAGAAATTTTAGGTTAATCTTCTTCTACTTCTTTTAATAAAGAAGATGACAATGTCAGAATAATGTTAAGAGTGAAATCTAAACTTAGATCAAGACGTTGGAGAACATATAGCTTCAGGAAATGAATACGAGATATGTAGATCGAAGATTGAGAAAACTACAAAAATCAGAATGTAGTGAAGAGGGATTTAGTCAAGATGACTTGATCTAGATCTCGAAAAGGAAGTTAAAAAAGACAAGATATGTATGATGACTGGTTATCAGAAGTAAATGATCTTATGGAAAAATTAAAAAAAGATAGATACGAAGATGCTTAGAAGTCGTGCTTGCATATTAAGTCTCAGTTATTGGGCAAGCAAGGGAAAACCCGTGACGTTACTAAAAACATGATTTCATAAGCAAACAGTGGATAAAGATTTTTTACAAAGAAAGGATTTGGCTAACTAATTGTTAAGCAAGGTCAAAATAACTCGGGGAAACACTTCATTGAGCCATTGGCAATCACTTCTCTCCAGGTGCTTATGGATTGTTTTCGTCTGTTAGTGCTTGTAAGAAAAAGATTTGGGAAGAATATTACGGAGTGATAGACCAAGACCTACAATCAATAAAAATAAAAATGAGAACGTACCCTAATTTCGATTTTTTCCCCCTAATTTGTTATGATTTCCTCTGTAGTTTTAGAACCAGGTGGTGTTTCCATCTAATTGTATACCAATATTGATTGACGATGAAGAAATCAGATTTGAAGAAGAAAAAACTTGAGTTGTTTTATTCTCGATTTTCAAATAGTGTTTGCAAAATCTGCAACCCGAGATTACATTCTGCAAAACTTGTACATCCTGTTTGTAATTTACATTTCACAACCCTAGTTTGCAAGGATTGCAAACCCAAATTGCAGAAAAGCAGTCAGAAAAAAAAATGTCGTTTTTCTGATATTTTTTTAAATATTGAATGTGGATCTTGTTAGAATATTAATAAAAAAAATTCCTTCTAATATATAAGTTTCAGAAATCCGACATCTCAAGAAAAAGTTATATATATTTAAAATTTAACGAAAAAACAAAAAATTAATTACAGAAAATGACAAAAGAATATTTTAGACTTTGTATGTTTTTTACCTGAATAATAGATATTAAAATTTGTGTATTTTGCTACTCAATTTCAATATTATTTTGACCTATGCATAAATATGACAACGTGTAGGTAAATAAAAGAATCTACACGACCTATCTCGTGCATGTTTTTAATCTATATAGAAAGAAGAGGCCTTCCGTGTTTGGTGTGGGGGCCTTTCTGCCCTATTAGACATTTTTTTTTATGAAGAGCCCTATTAGACATTGGGTGCCTCTCGGACTCTCGGTTTTCATGGCCTAAGAGCATCTCCAATGCAACACTCAAACTCTAAATCTGAGAGTGCCACATAGGATTTTTTTTGAGTTTTTCTCTAAAATCCATCTCCAATGCAGAACTCAACATGAATCTCTAAAGTGATGTGTCAAGAATCATTTTAGAGATCCTTAAGAGGACACTCTAAGTGTCACATAAGCAACTCAATTAGTTTTAAATTAAAATATAGGTTTTTAGAGTTTCTCTCGAGTGTTGCATTGGAGATGGTTTCGAAATAGAGTGTCTCTAAAGGGAAAATTACTATTTAGGTGGTAAAAAATTTAATAATAACTAAAAAAGCAAGTATATAACTTTATTAACCAAAAGTTATCAAAATATTATAGCAAATGATACACCAAGTTTAAAATAATTTGAATAATTAGTAATCAGGTCATTTTTTTAATATTTTACTTCCTAAAATACCCTTACATATTAAAATTCACTTTCTCCCTAAAAAAGATTTAGGGTTTTTTCTCTTGTTCTCCAATCTCTCTTCTTCTCCAATCCATCTTCTTCTCCAATCCATCTTCTTCTCCGATTCTCCTTCTTTAAAGATCAATAAACTCTCGCAGCAATGGAAGCAAATCACTCAAGAACGATCGACATGTCTGCGTTATTCTCATCCGTCAATCTAGACAGATTCTTTCATAAACTAACCACATCTGGTCAAGATTCGGGCGATTATCCGATAGTATCATTTGATGTTCGGATTCTCACTTCTGATGGATTAACAATCCTAGAAAATCCAAACATTCTGGTAATCCTCTCTTCATCCAGACCTTCTTTCCTAATTCATTACAAAATGTCACTCACAACTTATCATGAACACTAACAACAAGCCCTAGCTACTGACCTTAGAGAGATTGGGTTAAGTGTAGTCACCAAGATGATGCTTAATGCTTATTTGTCTGTTGGTCTATCACTGATGCCAGGAAGTTGTTTGATGAAATGACTGAGAGAGATGTTGTTTCTTTGACAACTTTGATTTCGGGTTTTTCGGGGTAAGGATTCTATGATGATTGATGAGTTAGTTGTGCGGCCCAATGTGACTACTGTGGTTTCTCTAATGGCAGCTTGTGCGAATATAAATGAGTTATTGTACTCTTTCCCTATATTAGTAGCATGTCTATATAAATTGGAAGCCTCACCTCAAGCTCATGAACCTTTAAAGACCCCAACCAACATCAACTTCCCAGAAAATGTCGACTACCCAAACTGATTGCCATTGTAAAATAAAATTCTGTACATGCAGATAGGTTAGATATAGACCCAAACCCAAATAACAGCATTGAGAATAAGGTAGCAGCAACGCTTCAATTATGTTACGAAAAGCATTGCCTTATAATTCAACTACTTCAGTTAGATCGAAAACTGATAAACTGAGGAATTTTCTAATTGATGATGCATCTATTTGTGTTGTTGGTGTGGGTGGTACCAACAACGAAGACATAGCTAAACTGAGAGTCAATTATGGGATTGAATGTTCACCTTTGGTTGAGTTGAAAGCATTGCTTGGTTTGGTGTATGAGAAAAATAAGCAGGAAGAATTAAGTCAACTGGATTTGATTGACGATTTGTGTAGTTTGTGAGTTATATATTAATATTTACCAGAAACCAGAAGATGCAAGTTGTTCTAATTGGAGTGCAAGAATGCTATCAAGTGAACAAATTAAGTATTTAACTTTCGATCTCCATGTTTCTTGGTTGATTGGGAACAAGTTATTTGATCAAACTTCATGGGAAATTCCTTATGGAAATAATTCAAGTGGTGGTGGTCTGAATTAGTTCCTGTCTCCACCCTATGTTTGGTTTTTGTTTGCCTTTTAGGTTTCTCAAATTTGTTGTTTGGTTTTTGTTTGCCATATAATTAAGAAATAGGATGTTACTACTTTTTGAACCATGTGATTTTATGATTGTTAAAATGTGTTAAGTGGATTAGTCTATATTAGCTTTTGTGCATCAATATCTTGTGAAGTTTGAGTGGAATATTGTTTCCACTCTGGTAAGTATAAAAATTTAAGTGGAAACATTTGGTTAATATTTCTCTTATTTAGTAAAGGCTGGGTGGGTGGAAGTAGAGGTTTCGGTAAGAAATTCTTTTATTGATGCATATTCAAAATTCGGAAGTGTTATATGTGCTAATCAAATGTTTCATGAAATAGAATGTCATAGAAGGGATACTTGTTGTTTCTTTTTTTTTGTTGAATTGAGGGGTACTTGTTGTTGGACTACAATAATTTCATGTTTGAAGTGTATATTTTCCAAACACAATTTGCAGTCTAAATTTTGCAAATACAGTTTGCAGTTTACCTTATGCAAACACATGTTTGCAGAATAGGTTGTTGCAAACACGTTTGCAGAACAGGTTGTTGCAAACACGTTTGCATAACTGCAACACGTTTGCATAACATATTTTTGCAAACACGTTTGCATAACAGACTTTTGCAAACACGTTTGCATAACAGACTTTTGCAAACACGTTTGCATAACAGACTTTTGCAAACACGTTTGCATAACAGATTGTTGCAAACACGTTTGCAGAAAAACGTAAAGGAAAAAAACGTCGTTTCTTTCTGGGTTTTTTTTTTTTGAAAAAAAGTATTGAAAGTGGATCTTGTTAGAAAGCTAATGAAAAATCATTTCTAAATATATAATTTTTATAGAAATCCGACATCTCAAACAAAAGTTATATCGATTTAAAATTTAAAGAAAAATAAAAGAATTTAGTTACACAAAATGACAAAAAGGGGTATTTTAGTATTTGCACACTTTTTGACCTGAATAATAATTTTCAAATGTTTTGTGCTTTTCTACTCATTTTCAATATTATTTTGACCTTTCTAGAAATTACCTCGTCTCTAAATGGCCAAATAGGGAAGAGACCATTTAGAGATCCATTTTTCACACTTGACACATAGGATTTTTAGAGTTTTTCTTGAGTCTTGCATTGGAGATGCTCTAACTTGATTTCTTATAAAAAATTGACTTGGTCAAGTCAAGAGTTTTTGGGGGTGGAGATGGTAAAAATGTGCGTCCCCATATAACTTTGTGGGCAGGTGCCCGCTATCCTCCAAACTGAAGTGCCTCTAGCAGTAAATATAGAAAAGGCAACTCCTGATCGGCCTCTCTTCCCCAACGCACATCTCCCTCTCTCTCTCTCTCAAATTCGTCCGCCTGAAATTTCCCCACAACTTTGAATCGGAGCATCGGCATCGGAGTGGTAAACCCTCTCTCTCTCTCTCTAAAATCAAGTACTTTTCCTGGCCCTATAGCTTTCAATCGTTTCTATCACATGCATTTCCATCTCGTTCTACTTTGCCCCAGTTTTCTGGTTTGCAGATTCAAAACTTGTTTAAGATCTTGAGTTTTCTCTCTCTAAACCTTTGAATTTTTCATTTTCACTGATTATATTTTCCTTTCTTATAATTTTATCAGTTTCGATCTACATTTTATTATAACTTGATTCTTTTCTGCGATTTTATATATTAAAGATTGAATTTTTATGATCTGTGTTTCTGATACCCTTTGGAAGTATCAATTTAATCTAGATCTTGTGAAGATATAATGGCTATGGTCGACGAGCCACTTTATCCTATAGCGATTTTGATCGATGAGTTAAAAAATGAGGATATTCAGCTACGTTTGAACTCAATCCGTAAGCTTTCAACAATTTCACGAGCTCTTGGTGAGGAGAGAACTAGAAAGGAATTGATTCCTTTTCTTAGTGAAAACAATGATGACGATGATGAAGTACTTTTGGTAATGGCTGAAGAATTGGGGGGTTTTATTCCTTATGTTGGAGGAGTTGAATATGCACATGTTTTGCTTCCTCCATTGGAAACTCTATGTACTGTTGAAGAAACTTGTGTGAGGGACAAAGCTGTTGAATCTTTGTGTAAAATTGGAGCTCAGATGAAAGAGAGTGATTTGGTTGAACATTTTGTTCCTCTCGTGAAGGTAAGATTGTTGCTTTAATGTCTCAGCTTTCTTAAGCAGTTCATAAATTTTTTTTTTAATTATGTTACAAAAATTGGACTAACATTTAGGAAATATGGAATATGCATTGCCCCCCCTGTTATGACAAAGATTTAGAGAGCTAGAAAAGCAATAATGAAAGTAAACAATCACATAGAACACTAGAGATTTACGTGGTTCGGTTGGCGAGACCCACTACACAACGAGCAATGAGGCGATGATCACTATGTATGGAAAACAAGATTTTAGTAAATGTAACACATTGAAACCTTAAGACTCCGCCTCCAACTCTCTATCTTCGAACCAAGAAAACGAGATACCCCTTACATTGATAACCACTCGTTATAGGACTAAGCAAGTATAAGTAAATGGGTCGTTTTGGCAACGGACGCCTATTAAACAGTTCTCTGGTTGCTTGTTGGGTTAAATATCTACCAATATTTCAAGGCACTTACAACAGCCCGAATTGTATGTACTTTCATTTTGTATTGGTGCTAATTACTCTCCTTGTATTTGAATCAATTATTACAACTTGGCGATTGAACTCCTTGAGATATTAGCTTTACTTGTTTGTTCACCTCTATCATAAGATTCATGGGTCTAAAAAGTTGTATGGTCTAGCTTATTTACTATCAAGTGCCACTACGATTGATTTTCTTTATAGTTATGCATTGAATTTGTTGCTTCATTTCTTCTGCATTTCTACTATTAGAGACTGGCATCTGGTGAATGGTTTACTGCTCGAGTTTCCTCTTGTGGGTTGTTTCACATTGCTTACCCGAGTGCCTCAGAGACGTTAAAGACAGAACTCAGGTCCATATACAATCAGTTATGTTCGGATGACATGCCGATGGTAAGGAGATCTGCTGCGTCAAACTTAGGAAAGTTTGCTGCAACAGTTGAACCAGCTCACCTGAAAACTGAAATCATGTCAATATTTGATGATTTGACACAGGATGGTATGTGGATCTCTATTTTAAGTTTGTTATCTTTCAAAATATGTGTATTGTCAAACTACTGCGCAGCTTTTGGTTGTAAGCTTGTATTGAATTTAATGTGCTTTCAATGGTGAATGTCAGAGTTTTCAATTTACAATTATCACTTAATTAGATCTTTAATTGCTAAGTAGTTGAAATCGTAATTGTCGACGATAGATCATATGATGGTAGATCACAGATATGATTTGTTGAAAAAGTCTGATCATACATCTCCAATCTATCCAATATATCTTTCAAAAGAAAAATATATCCAATATATCAGTTGAGTCTTATATGACAAATATTAGCCATTGCACTCTTATCTTTAAAGAATTGGTCGGTTCATTAAGGAATTAAAGATTTTCTTCTGCTTTATCGTGTTGAATTTTAGTGTTTCACCATTCGTAAATAAGGTTCGTAAATTTATGATTTATCAGTTTACTGTATGCATCAAATTTCTCTCATTTCAGATCAAGATTCTGTTCGTCTATTGGCTGTTGAGGGTTGTGCGGCACTTGGGAAGTTGTTGGAGCCCCAAGACTGTGTGGCGCATATCCTTCCTGTCATTGTTAACTTTTCTCAGGTAACCTTACCCTATCACGGATGCATTTCTGCTTTTAATCTTCCTCTACTCAATTTGCTTATGCAGTTCTAATCCTTCAGTGTTCTGCTAATTGCTGGCACACATGCAAATTTACGACATCTTGTGGAACATGCTTCTTTCAATATTACCCACAGATTATTTCAGTTTTTTTTATGCACATCTTTTCAGTTTCAAGAATTTTTTTTTGTATTTTCTTGGTCTAAAGCTTGTGGCCTGTTTGAAGATTTAAAGCATTTGATTTTCTGTCTCGTTTTGCGGCTTTTACCAGAGTTATAGTTATTTATCTTTTGATCAAGTAAGAGATGTCGGGGCTGATATTGGTAGAAATTCCTTGTTTTCTTCTGATCCAAAATCGTGGTTTGACTATTCATGGTCAACTTTGATAGTTCATCAGCATTAAACTTATTCGTAAACTTTTTTTCTTAGATGTTATGTTTTCCGTCTTATACCCAAATCAGGAGACATCTCGTCCTCTTAAGAATGTCGTTTTGGCACTTCATCATCCTACTAAGAACCTTTAAAATTCATCTTCATCATTTATTTAAGGACTACTGGGTAATGCTAATATCACAATTGGGTTTACTTATTCCGCTTATTCACTATTCTTTGGTTTTTTCAAATAGGATAAGTCTTGGCGTGTTCGTTACATGGTGGCAAATCAATTATACGAGCTTTGTGAGGCTGTGGGTTCTGAACCAACCAAGTAACTCCGCCTTTCTTGCGAATCATGTTGATTTACTCTATTCCTTTTTACATAATATGTGTGTGTATATATATACACACGTCTTTGTGTGTTTGTAAATTGTTTAGAGTTAATGCTTGTTTGTGAGTTTATTTTCTTTTTGAGTGTTGTTGACAATTGGATTACCATTTAGGACGGACTTGGTGCCTGCATATGTAAGGTTACTTAAAGATAATGAGGCTGAAGTGCGTATAGCAGCTGCTGGAAAAGTAACAAAATTTTGCCGTATCTTAAATCCAGAACTTTCAATTGAGCATATCCTTCCTTGTGTAAAGGTACACATGCTTTGTGCAGTATTCAGTTTTCTTTCTCATCTCTATAGTTTCTATTAAGTCATATTCTGTAGTGTAATGTTTCATTTCTCGCTCTCCCAATATTATATTACTAAATAATGTTATCTTTTTCAGGAATTGTCATCAGACTCGTCTCAGCATGTTCGTTCTGCTCTGGCTTCAGTTATAATGGGAATGGCGCCAGTCTTGGGAAAGGTAAGGATCAGATAATGGACCCTTACTCCCACTGAAAAAAAAAATTTAACGTCACAAAGTATTATGCATCTCCTATATGTAGACTGTAGTATATTTTTCCATTGGCAAATGATTCCTCTTAGGCGCTCCAATTATTTTCTATTTTCTCAATCTTTGCAGCATAACAGCATCTGATAATATTCTGTTGTTAATATATTAATTTATTAGACTGTACTAGTTAATTTTTCAATCTTCCTTATGGCAGTATCATTGAAGTTTAAACATACTTTCACTACAATGAAGTGTTTCATTTAGATTTCGTCATTTGTGAAATTGTAGGATGCGACAATTGAGCAACTCCTTCCAATCTTTCTCTCCCTTCTAAAGGACGAATTCCCTGATGTGCGGCTCAATATAATTAGCAAGCTTGATGAAGTGAACCAGGTGGGACCTTCGGGAGCTCATCCAAGTCAATCTTTTGTTATCTAAATCCCATCAAGCATCTATTTGATCTGTGTTTTTTTCAAATGTTTAGCATAACTCTTAATATTCAACTTCTTTTTGTCCATTATATTTCATCTATTTCTTCCATGGCTGTTAATCTGTAGCCCGCAATTCACGTCTTTCTTGTTCTGTTCCTTCGAACTTAAAGTGGGTATAATGAAGCGAACTAAATTTAGATTTATTATTATTTCTAGATTATTTTATTCTTTTTCGTAATTCGTCCTTGCAGGTGATTGGAATCGATTTGTTGTCCCAGTCATTACTACCAGCCATTGTTGAGCTTGCAGAGGATAGACACTGGAGGGTCCGGCTTGCAATTATAGAGTACATCCCTTTATTAGCAAGCCAGCTGGGTGTAGGATTTTTTGATGATAAGCTTGGTGCTCTCTGCATGCAATGGTTGGAAGACAAGGTAAGTTTTTCTCTTGTACGAACAATGAAAAGCGCAGCCATATGACATATGTAGACAAATCGTTCCTCCATACATAGGTCTCTATGATCTTCTAATTTCATTTCGTGTTCTAGTGCACTTCTTCTGTTACACCTGATGCTGTTTTCGTATATTATCCACCCCTATCATTGTTGATTCTCATATACCTTTGGTCTTAGGCTCTATGTACTTATCTGGCAACTAGAATGCTCTTTCTTACTACTAACAAGTAGTATTTGGAAAACTGCTTTTCTTTTATCTTTCTTTGCACATCGCTGCACCTGGTTGCTGGTTCTGGAGTCCTTCATCTCTGGTGTTCCTAGTTATTATCTCCTCCGACCTAATGCTTGTGCTGTCGAAAGCTGCAGATTTTAACATAGTATGACAAGCTTGTTCTTTTCACCCATTGGCTAAGTTTGCTACTTATTCGTAAATGCAGGTTTATTCAATTCGTGATGCAGCTGCTAATAACTTGAAGCGCCTGGCGGAGGAATTTGGCCCTGATTGGGCGATGCAGCACATTATTCCACAGGTGTGGTTTCTGACTCATGTTTCTAGCCATGACCCTCATAGTTCAATGGTGTTTAAGGATTTTGTAATGGCCAATGTACTTTCTTATCTAGCTGTATTTATCCCTGCTGTTTAACTATTACAGAAGTTTTTCTTCTGTTTTTTTCTTAAACTACGCATCTTGTAGCGACCCATTTTTCTCATATGCTACATTGGTAGTTGGGATCGGTCAATCCACCGAGGAACTCGGGGGGTCAGATCGGGGCAGACCGAGCTGAATCCTGGCCGAGTCCCTCGAGTTAGTATGTATGTTTAGTGATGGAATTCAATTTGAATGATTGAAGTAGTCAACTATATGTATCTATATCTATATCTATATATATGTTTTTGATACGATATGTAAAGTTAGTGAAAATTCATGCAAAATTCGGTCAAGTTACTTACTAGAGTCGGTGTTGATAAGAGATCGTCATCCCTTGACTGATCCTGAGCTGTTCCCCGCCCCATATATGCAAAATCATAACTTCGTGGATTGCTCTTCTTCTATGGCATGTCCATATTATGTGTACACCATAAAAATAAAGTTTGCAACCCCCTAGTTTTTCTTCTTTTGGATCAAGGAATTAAATTTCGAAATATTTGGACTTAAATGACCTAAATATATACTTTTCCATGTATACCGAAATTCCTTTCCGTGTTTTCGATGACCCAAGTGAAAACACTAGCTTGGGCAATGGAAAAAAGAAGACTCAAAATTGCTTCTGTATAGAGCGGCTTGTTTTGATTGTGTTGCTAGCGACAAACTGGCAGTGAATACTTGTTTTTTTTCCTACCCCTTTAATAAATGGGTTGAGATTCTCTTTGCAGGTTTTGGAAATGATAAAGAACCCACATTATCTGTACCGAATGACAATAATACATGCAATATCTCTACTTGCTCCTGTCATGGGCGCAGAAATAACATGTTCCAAACTGCTACCATTACTCGTAACTGCATCAAAGGATCGGTAAAAATCCAAAACAATTTATGAATCTTGATAATTATGGCTTGAATTATCTATTCATTTGTTCAACTACCAATGAACATCGCCCGTTTCTCTATTCTGTTTCAACTTATGATGAAATGTCTTACACTTGACAGGGTACCCAATATCAAATTCAACGTGGCAAAGGTGTTGCAGTCGATAATTCCAGTTGTTGACCAATCTGTGAGTAACTAGCCATTGGGATTCTCTATCTTGCCCACTTATTTTTATTTAAATTTGCTATTTGTGGATGTTCTCGCTTGAATTCCGTAATTTCACTCTTTTGATAAACTTTTGACCTGTTTCTTCTGATGCATCAGGTTGTTGAAGAGACGATCCGTCCTTGTTTGGTTGAGCTCAGTGAGGACCCCGATGTCGACGTCAGGTTTTTCGCAAGCGAGGCTCTTCAATCAAGCAACCAAGTCATGATGTCGAGTTAGATAACTATCCTTAATTGAAGATTTTGTATACTAGTTGGAGGATTATACTTCTAAATTCTCCTCCCTGCACCAACAGGATTTCTATTCATCAGATTTAAAATGTGTTTTCACCCCTTTTTCCCATTGCTAGTCTTTTGAGTGCTTTTGTTTCTATTGCTTTTCCTTTTCCCCAATAGCAGTAGCAAGTAAAACCGCTTACCAGTTTTGTTGCAGATTTAGTGTTCATCGTATCTACTGTCACCTTGCAGAAATTGCCCCGGATGTTCTTCCGTGGCAACCATGAGATATCTGTTTTCTTAGGGTTTTGTTTGATAGCCTTCTAGTTCCCAGTGGGTTCTAAAGTACTTCTATTGTTTATGCAATTTTATTTCACATAACCATGAGTCTCTTAACTTAAAACTGTGAGATATAGTGTAGTTTTTTTTTTAACTTTTTAGGACTACGCTTCGGCTTTTCCCATAAAATTAGTTCCAGGGATCGTGCGCAAATAAAAATACATTTATTTGCACCATTGCGACACTTACCAGACTAATACATCTTAAAATAGAGCAATACACTTTGTTCCAAATGCTCTTAGAATAATATTATATGTAAGAGGCCTCAAGTCCAACAACATGAAATGAAAGAGGCGACAAATTTATTAGATTATTTACACTTATAATTTCTTTTGTACTTTACAATGACTGAAAGTCAGATTTTAAAAATGGAAATAATAATAATAAGCTCTCTAGATTTGGAACTAGTTATTTTGGAGATAGAAATGAAAATAGTAATAATAAGCTCTCCAGATTTGAGGAATAAAGAATCGATTTAGAGTCTGTTTCATAGGTGAGAAAATAATTGATGTGAAAATAATTTTTTTTTCTCGTGAGAAAGAAAACCAAGTTTTTCCTATGAAATGTCACAAGTACTAGCTCCATTAGTTGATGTTTTGTTTCCCACATAAGAGAGGTCACGGGTTGAAGACTAAAATTGGTGGCAATTTGCCTTTTTTTCAAGAGGACATACTTATCACCTTGGTAGCTGACTATGCATATCAAGTTTTATTGTCCTGTTTTCTTGCTATCGGATGTCGCCGCCTCTCTTTTAAATCGGTTCTAAGTCAAAAACATACACTCACACATTGAGAAAAAAAATTTCGTGATTTAAATTTAAGTAGCAAAATTGATGTAGGCTCGATTAAAAAAAATAGCGTGGTATAAGAGAATTCGGATTTAAATTATCCACTTGTAATTTTATCACAAAAATAGTTTGATTTGTTATATAAATCACTTTTTTATTTGATTGATACCGTTTTAAGACATAAAAATAACCATCATGGATTAAAATTAATCAAGAAATTACCTATTAGATTGAAATTTATTGGCTTCCACTCTCAACATAAGAAATATTGTAGACTGAGTGTAGGAGGGAAAGCGAAATATGGGAAGTGGAGTAATGGAGAAGGAATGAAGAGAGACATGGATTATAGGATACTGCAACACTGTATCTGGATTTAGGCTTCAGTCTTGGTTGACTTCTTCATGTTTTTGGCAAATGTTTCAGCAACCAGTAGCGGAAAAGCAATTGTTGCGTCACAATGTACCTTTGTCAAACAAAAAGAATGGACAGTATAGTAATAATTAAAATATATTATTGATCAAGTTAAAAGGAAACGGAAATATGTGATCTGAATTTTGAAGTATACCTTAACAGTTTTAGCAGACACTCGTATTTTTCCCCATGATACAGCCTCATCGGGACAAGCTCCAGAATCACTCCCATCAAACTCTTGAGCTGTATTAATAAAAACAGCATAATCTGCACCATTTCGCATCATATTTGCATTGCAAATGTGATGCTTTGGAAGCCCTCCTGCAAGAATTATCATGCCTGTCTTCCTAAGATTTGCATGGACGGCTTCCCCATTCATGGCCCTTATATCTACATAAAGGTTCGATAAAGAAATCAGCCAATACTAGGTAATAATATATTACCTCAAATATTT
>BEHA01019641.1:0-12276 GCA_002897215.1 Eschscholzia californica subsp. californica
CTAAGGTTTCGAACCAAGAAGGTTGCCGGAAAACTCATATAAGTCCGGCCAAAATATGAAGAAATCTGGTCAAAATCCATGGAATCCGGCCAAAATGTGTTGTCCCGGCCAAAAGGCCACTGTCCCGAGCCGTGAGCTGCTTGTCCTTGAACATCCGAGCCGTGAGCAGCTACCCGAGTGCCGTCCCGAGCTGCAGCCATGCATCCCGTGCCGGCCTGTTGAAGACCCGAGCTGCTGTGCGTGCTGTTGCTGCTGGAGCATCCCGTGTTCCGGTCGGAGCTTTCTCGTGCTCTCCCGTGCTCCCGTACAGCTCTCCCGAGCAGCAACTCGTGTGCAGCCCGAGCTGCTGCTCGGCCGGCCAAAGCTAGGCCGGCCTAGTGTGCTGGCCGGCCTATGCTTTGGCCGGATCCTCCTTCTTCTTGCTCTCTTGTTCTCTCTCTATCAAACCTTAGTGATGAAGAACAAAACCCTAGCCTCCTTTTCTCTCTTTCTTACTTTCTTTCCCTAGCTAGAAGATGATGAATAGTCCCTTTTGTTTATTACTTGTGATCCTTTCTTTGTGACTCAAAACCCTAGTCAATGTTTGATTTTGACTCAGACTTTACTTTGAACCATAAAGAGGGTGCCTCCAAGATTTTTCCTTGTCATCTTCTTTGGGCTTGTGTGGGCTTTGGGCTTGGTTTAGAAACCAAACGAGTGCCCTCATCTTGTCTCTACATTTAGAACCAAAGGGAGGGTGCCTTCAAGAAAAGACCTTAGCTTCTATCTTTCACATCTTCCCCGTCCGAACTCCGAATTGAATTCCGTTTTTACCGTCGGACTCGTCATTAACTCCTCTTGTCATTTGATTTGCTTGAAGTCTTTTTCTCTCGTTTTCGACACATGAAATGATAGTGACAATTCGTTCCCTTTATTCCGATTTACATGTTTAACTCCAAAATAGGTACCTAACATGAAAAACACATAAAATATTATTGATAACACTCGAAAAGGGACTGATTAGTCTAAGTTAGACTCTCCAAATGTGACATTTTCGTGTCACATCAAGATCCCCAAACTTAAACATTGCTAGTCCTCGAACAAATAAAACAAAATAAAAGCCTAACTCACTTTCGGAGGCATCCCGGTTGCATTTAGCGTATGCAACAAGCCTTTAAACCCCTAGGTTGCCCCTAAAGGACGAGTGTCGTCTCGTGAGGGTTTCCATAGATGACACCCACAAACATCGTGGTTTCAAAAACACAAGGGTACAAAATCCAAATCATAGATAAACATGGTTCATATAGTAAAGGAATTAAGCATGTCCATGCATAATTAATCAAGTAAATAAGCTCTTGTAAAAGCTAAAGGCCCCTAACTAATGATCTTACCCTAAAGTGCTAGTTTCATACCATAATGAGCAACATCTATGTTCCGAAGTCACAACACCTTGATTCCTAGTTTAGTACATTTCGCCTCGACTTCGGCCTCACGGACATACACTCCAAATATGAAATCACTCAAGAATGGTTCGCTCGTATGTGTGAGTGTGATCACTAACATGGACTCAACACATAAAAAGGGGTGAGGGCAACATTTTGGAACGAATGATCTTCGAAAAGGAATTAGCCACTAAATAGAGTGGGGAAGCTCACTCACCCTTCTCACCCATTCTACCCTCTAAAAATGCCTTCCAAAGGTTAACGGATAATAGAGATGGATGACGATGGAGGATTCCCGAGAATGTCTAACTCTTCATGATAGAACCTCTTAAGCACTTCCACATTCGTTTCTTGCTTCGAATACTTATTCATGAACATACACACAAACACACATAATACAATCACTCACACAAAAGAGCTAACATGCTCAAACATAACATAAACAACTTTATTCTTATTGGTTCTTTCTTTCTTTTCTTTTTCTTTTTTTTTTTTCGTTTTTTTTCATATTACTTTTTTTTTTTCAACATAACACAAATACACTCAACCAAAACAAAATACAACACACATAACTCTATTCTTGCAATCAACTTTTCATTTCATACTTGCTTTTGACATTCTTCATTCTTTCTTCTCATGTCTTCATTCTCGGGATATAAGATGATGATGGTAATGGAGTATCCGCTTTCCTCTAGTTGACACTCTTATTGGGTTTCATGGACTACAAGGGCAAGGTTAATTCGCTATCATAATGTCACTCTTAGTGGCTAAGGAAGTTGAGCACACGAGATCAAATGAGCTCTTTTAATAGTTACGAGGTTGAGTAGCTCTTCATTCTACTCGGAGTTAGCGCGGAAGAGTACACTCGAAGAACAATTTAGGCTTTGAGCTCTCACATGGGTTAAGTCTCCACTAATGACTACTCTAGGTCTCTTAGAGATGTTTCTTCTTCACTAAGATGTTACTCCAATAGTATAACACAAACACTCAAAGACTCGACTTTCATGCAAAGACCATTAGCAATCACAAAACTCATCAACTCGACACATATGCATCAACATTCTTAAAACTATCACTCTAATCACATGCAAATCTACTCAAAATGTTCAAAAATTTTCAAATTTTAGCTAATTTGAACCCTTTTGTCTTTGAAACCCATGGTCATGCATTGAAAACCAACTAAAATAAACATTCTTAAAACTGAAGACTGGTACAAATGGCAAGAGAAAACCAAAAGAAACCTCTTAACCAGTGGTTGAACCACGAATTAAGAGGAGCTGATCAACTCCCAATCAGAAGAATTGAGAGGACAATTCTCTGGATGTTGTACCAGCAACACCAAAATAGACAAAAACAACCACCCAAACCACAAGAAAGCCAACTAAAATAAACAGACACTTAACTAAAAACCAGACAAAAGAAAAAAAACCTACTAACTACCACCACCAGGAGCTATGTAGTCTAAGCTGGTGAAGTTTGGACCTCCCCTTCATCCCCTCGAATTCTAATCTCCAGACTGCGAGACAACATCATTGAATCATCTTGCATTGCTTGGGTTTCTTGGTTATCATTGAACAACGAATGTAGTTCATGGTCAGCTTCAGAGAAATCAGAGGAGCTAATTGAGTGGGTGCTAGAAGGCTCTCTAAGTATTTTCCCTGAAGGATTGAAGAGGAGATGTGGTGGTGTTGGTTGATGAACTGGTGAAGGGGGGGGAGCAATCAACATGTGTTCCTCAGGCTCAGGGGATATCACTATGGTCTCATCCATAGGGTCAGAGTCAAGATCATCCTCATCTTCTCCAGAGAAGTAGTACTGAAGAGGGTTGGGACACTGGTTTAGAGGGTGTTCTACAATACGACAGTTTTGACAAATAACACCCGGAAATTTCATATAACTCAATTTGATTTCAGAAACAGTATCCAGAAAGATCAGGTTTATCACAGCTAAAAGTGGTGATCTAACATCATAGAGAAAGTGGACACGAATAACTTGATTGTTAACAAAACCCAAATTTCTAGGACGAATTTGAATAATCTTACCCATAGATTCGAAAATGGCTTCAAGATCCTCTCTGTTTTGAATGGCCTGTGGGATCTTGTATAAGATACACCACATAGGCTCATAAAAAAGGTCCTCAATACTCTCATTAAGAGGGAATTCTACCTGTTTGAGAACAAGTAACATTCCTCTCAAAATCCAAGGACGACCATAGTTTAGAGCATTGAGGACAAAAAGGCTCTTTGGTTTAATCAGAAATGTGTTCAGGGGTCCTTGAAGAGGAGAGTAGTCACAATCTCTGAAGAAACGAGATGGCAGGTACAGGAGACTTTTAATCAGATCAAGTGAGGCTTCATAAGGGTTACACCATCGAGCCACAAAACCCTGGCTGATAGGTTGGAGTTTAGGTTTGATGGAGGGTTTGTGAAACCTGATGGATAGCCTACCACGAGAAGTTAAAGTGGATCGGGTAGCCATGGACAACCAGAACAGGGGGAGGAAATGAGAAGAAGGTTGATATCTACTGAGCTCAAGAAGTCTGTATTTATAGTAGTGGGATAAAAGAGACGAGAGAGGGAGCCACCCTAATAAGAAAACGATAACCCAGAAGAGCCAAGAAACCATCATTATACTGCATGCAAAAGGATTGGGGGGAGGTCACCACCAGCCGCGACTACTCAGTGACTCCGGCGAAGACCGTATACATTCCAGAGAGAGAAGAGACTATACTAATAACAAGTGCCACTAAAAACGAGAGAGAAGAGAGAGAGAAATAAACAGAGAGCAAGAGATTAGGGTAGAAAAAATGCTTAGCTGGAGTGTTTAAGAGGCCAAAAGGTTTGGTTGCTCTGACCGATGACTGCGCGCCTTTAAGTTGATCTGATCATCACCCAATCTTGTTCGTTGCCTCCTCGGGAATGCACAATCAGCTAATGGACTGAAGGAGTTGAAGGAGATGTCCTTCGACCAAGATGGTGATGGGCCTAGAAAGTTTCCTAAATAGGTCACCACCCGCAAGTATACGGGTGTCAAGTTGTAATATTTCCGGTTAGACCGGTTCGTTCCTCAGAGACTAAATGAAATCTATCCTAAGACTTGGAAGTAACTCGGTTTTTCTTTGAAAACTGTTTTGGTGATTATAAAATCAAATACTGAAACAAAATAAATAAAAATGAACTCAAGGAACTCAAATGGGGGAGAGACCTAGGATTTTAGAATCCATCTTAACACGTATTAACAATGACTTAATCATGCATATCTTTTCTTATCACTCAAGTTTCGGTAACCTATCATACCGAACCCCGAAAAATTTTCGAGTTAAAGCCGACTGACCCTAAAGTTAAAACTCAAAGTATCGGAATGTCGAACTCGCAACTATTATCCATCAATTAGTAAGCATGACTCATTAAAGAACTTAACCTAAACATGAGCCATCAAATCAAAAGCATAGGTAATGAAGAAAAATTCGAATATTCGAAACTATGAAATTCTTACAACGTTTGAAACATTAAGATATTAAGCATAAAATTATATCATCGAAAATAACATGTTAAAACTTCATCTAAAACCTTAGACTAGAAAAATTATTTACTCATGCTTATCAAAGATGTCATAAATATTCTCATGAAATAACAATCAAGTGAGAGGCGAAGAAAATCACCAAATCTGAAGCTCTTTGTTGATGTTAGATGAAGAAGATTAGTTGAAGAAATGGATTCTTTCTCTGTCTCTGTGGCTCTCTCTAAAGAAAATATGAATTTACTTCCAACAGAGAGGAAAGGAAAAGAAACTCAATGATTCAATAGAAATAAATGACATTCAACCAACTCTCTGAAATTTTATTAACAAAGAACACCTCTCTCTTCAATCACTCTCTCTTATTAGAAGAAAAGATGATAGAAAGTCTCTCACAAACTCACTCTATCCTTCTCTAAAACTCAACAGAGAACAACATAAACTCTCTTTCTCTCTATCTCTCTATCTCTCTCAATTTAAATCACTACTCTGTTTCTCTCTCTCTTTTTACTTTCTCTCACAAAAAGATTAACAAAGAAAAGAAAACAAAAGACGAAGATGAATTAAATCCGAGAAGAGGCTCTCCCTCTCTCTGTTTCTCTCTCTCTAAAAATTTATAATTGAAGCACAGAGAGGAATAAAGAACAGAGAAATTATTTCTCTCTAGAGCTCCCTGTTTCTTGCTGTCCCAAGATGAGATCAATGGCCGCTCTCTGTGATACATATATAGAGAAGAATAAGCAAACAGTTGCAGTCCCCCTCTAAATCTCTTTCTTTCCTTCTGAAAAATATTTCTTTCTTCTATATTGTTTATCTCCCAACCGAGCTCTGAATCCATCTGAAAATTCTGTATCAAAATCTTCTCCTCTCTCTTTCTACTATAAACAGTACATTTAGAAAGATGTGAGAGAAAGTAGAGAGAAGATTTCTGTTAAATCTCTATATATGCCTTCTCCCTCTCTAAATATTTGATCAGAACCGAATCCTTCACTAGTAAAAATCTCTCCAAAATACTAACCGAATCGAGCTTCATCTCTATCTTCTCTCTGAGTTGTTTTAATAGTAAGAAGATATTCAGCTCTTGCCATCTTTATAAAATCTGATCCAACCTCTCAATCTCCATCTATCTCCTTCCTTTCTTGAGTATCCTCTTTACCAATCTCTAAAAATTTCCAGCTGTTCTCTTTCTCTCTAATGTGCAAAATGTTTGAACTTTCCTATTTATGTTGTTAATGTAAAAAGAAATATGTGAGAGAAAGAGGGAGGATGACAACTACCTCCCTAATTCGTGGCCAATCCGTGCTATTTTGTGGGCTGTTTATGTGAGAATTATTTGGTGCAACAAGAAGTGGTTTAATATGTTGTACCACAAGTCCATATCAACCCACGTGAGCATAAGTAATTCCAACCGTTAGATGCACTCGAACTGACGGTATTATATTGTGTCATGTCACACAAAATCAAAGATTTAAGAGATCCCGAGAGCCCGCCTAAATGACCGAATATATCCCGTATAGCTTTCACCCACGGATTCGTCTTGGACTGTACTTTTCAACCGAGCACCAATATCGACCAAAATACCCTTGTCATTAAAATGACCAAAATGCCCCTAACATCTATTTCTCTCAATTTCGTTTGTTTTTCACATTAAGTCCTGCAAAGACACCTGAAAAAGAAAAACAAGTAATTTATCAGAGTAACTGCTCGAAATAGACTAACTCGCTCCAGTTAAGAGATTCATATGGGACATTTTCATGTCTCATCAGATGGCAATGCGAGCAATATGTCGGCTAGGACAATTGATGAAGAAGATCATCAAGTCCGATTGATTTAGGGGTCGTAGCGTTTAGCTAGAAACCAACTACGATCGTCGAATTACGAAGTAATTCGCGGCTAACTTCGATCGGATCCTACATCGGGTTACACATAAGAATGGGTATTTAATCGGATGATATGACCAGTGGGAGTGTGATATAACATTGGGAATGTCCCATAAACATATCTCACAGGCCTAAATAGAATTTGGGCAAAAGATAGCAAAAAGGCCCGAAATAAGGGTTTTGGGCCTAGGCCGATTCGGGCACTTTTAGGGCTCGGATTGGGCTGATTTATGGAGGGACGTTTCCATATGTTATGAACATTAAATCTGCCAATTTTGGCTGGGTTTGGACGTCATCTCCTTAGGGAATTGAGAAAATATCAACTAGTTGCTATTTTCGACTATTTCCCTAAATCTTATTCTAAAGGGTGTTTTAGGAAACCTAAAAGGAGGTGGATTCTTATTAGGGTTCCATATAAACACTCTTAGGGCAGAGAATAAGGTGTGGAATTTCTCTCTAAGCTTTCTTACTCTACCACATCAAGTAGAGAGGAGAAAGTGAGCTAATTCCCAAGCTATCTTCTAGTCAAGCAAGAAGAAGGTCTTCTTATTATCAAACCACCATTGGAGTGCTAGCGAGCTTTCAAGGAGGCAGATTAAATACACTATTCGGTGTCCCAAGTAGAGGAGCTACGTTTGAAGCTCTTGGTCTTCTTTAATCAATTCAACTAGTTTGAGGGAAAAGCGATTAAGGTAATCTACTATCTCCATTAGTTTAATTACTAGTTTTGCATGATGATCTTGGGGATACTAGTGTTAGACATTAGATGTCGTTATCCGTTATAAACACTAGTATAAGGGTTTAAATCCCTACATGGACATCTTGTCTTCTCTAGGAAACTCGTAGAAACAAGCATGCAAGGCTCCTTAATCCGCCCCTAGAGTTAGTATTTGCTTCGAGTTTGGGGATCTGGAAGAGAGAGATGACGGCAGGGAAAGTGAGAAGTAATGACTGTATGAGATTGGAAATAGCTAATAGGAATTAACTTGCTTGATAAGTGGGTGGAGGATGTTGGATCAAGGTATTCGCCGCCGTTAGGGTTTACAGGAAGCAATCGTTTTTTGGGTGAAAAGGAGAGAAAACTTTGTTCTTATACTTGCATATCAATTAAATAATTTTCAAGCACTATAAGATCGATGCTAGAAAAATCTTTAGAGTAAACTGTAACAAGATAGATCAACTTTTGTTTGTCAAATGCTACAAACGAGACGATCAGACTCAAACTAGCCAATAAATGAGCAACTCAGTGTTCAACTTATTATAACGATTATTTAACTCTTGAAGTTGCATATCCACGATTGAATAAAATCACTAAACAAGGTAGTGTGATTTTTTGAGTTTTATGTATCGGTCGCCTTCGTGTATGAACTCATCATTCGTATAGGAACTCCAATACTCACACTCTCTACATCTTTTATTTGTAATTTTTGTGACAAGTGATTTGTAATTCTCAATATATTTAAAATGGAGACAAAAAAAATTGAATGAAGGAGCAGAATTCAAAAAAACTCCTGTTTTAAATTTTTTATCATCAGCCACCACATCAAGTACATCAATTACAGATATAAACATGTTAATCAAACTTATCAATGTCTTGTGGTATGGTCCCCACCTTGTGTCACCAGCTCGTGTAACACTCATTTATTGGTTTAGTCCATGTCCACTAGAAGACTCATTATTATTAATGGCCTCATATATTACATTAGAATAGAATGTCTTTCTTGAAGAAGATCACGACCTAAAGACTACATCAAAATGTTTTTCTCGAAGAAGATCACGACGTTCAGGAAATGCCCCAACAATATTCACGACATTAACCGACAAAATAAATAAATCGTTCATTTCTAATAATTGTTTGCAACATCAACAAAAATTAATTGGAGTTGATGAGCAAAACTACGAACAAAATAAACACACTCATTTTTTCTTAAAATAAGTGCTTTAAAGCCATTAAACTCATATTGCATGTTGTTTGCCCAGTCGTATCCTTGTCCTCCCAATTGGTCTATGCTTAACCCATGTCCGGCTAGAAGACATCATTAGCTTCCTTAAAAGTGATGTTGTACTTCTTATATGCTCAATACCAATAAATTGCTAAACTACTGGCCTTTATGCACATTTCGTAATACCATAGCCATTTGCTCCTTTGTAAAATATATCACGAGATTCATTAATAAGAACAGAATACCTAGATTTACCAAATTCTCGAACAATTTTGTTGATAATTTCAAATGAATTAGCGTTTGAAATACCCCTTTGAAGTTTAGGTGACACGAGTTTTGGTTTTCAAGAGCTTATTCCACTGTGACGGCTTTGATACCCACGTTTTTATCTCTCAAACATTATAAGAATTCAAGAAAATTACTTCTATTCTTGTAGTATTCAAATTTGTCGTGTCCTCGAAATGGAAGACCTTGCTTAAGAAAAAATCGAACACATTCAACATATGCATTTAACAGATTCGATAATTTTTCCGAACTTCATCAGAATGTTTGCACAACATTGTTTCAATATGTTGTTCTTGTCATAATAGAGCTTTCACGTTTCTCACAACATTGTTATAAGCACTGCTGGTTCCTAAACACATGCATTTGCAATCTTTTTTGTTTTTGTTCTTTCAGCTTGAAAATGCTCCACTAGTAAATGGATCACAACTATTCAAAAATACATAGCAATATAAATAGAAAAAAACCATCTTTTGATATACTATATATTAACCAATTAGCTCGTTCATTAAACCAAGCACGACAGAACCTTTGTGTCTTTTTTCGAAAAGCGTAAAAGGAAAATTCTGGCTTCGAGGTTGATAAGGGCCTTTTAGTATATATGTTCTTCGAACTTGATCTCGAATACTGGGATGATAATCTAAAATTAGAGTGCGCATTTTAGGATTTGAATGAAGACTCGTCAAGTCTATGTTGTCATGTGTATTTTTTTGAATTGTTTTCTTCTTCTATTCTTGGTGATGACAACTCGATGTTATCATGATTTTCTTCTAAATTGTTGTCTTCTTTTGTAGACTCTGGTAATGATTCAACATCTTTAGACTTCTCTCTCTTGCACAACTGCTGATACTTTTAATATTTGAAAACTCATTAATGGTACCTATCATTTAAAACATTTTGCCATTATCTTTTTATATCTAATGAATGTAAAGCATGATTAGTTTTGGAAGAAAATTGATATATATATATATATATATATATATATATATGTGTGTGTGTGTGTGTGTGTGTGTGTGTGAAACAAAAGAGAAGAAAAAAATATTTTGGTTTAAATTCAATTTGGTCATTGGTTAATATGAAATAATAAAATCATGGAAACACAATAACTAATATAAGAATGACCAAAATATATTGTTTTTTTGTTTTCCCCTTCCAAACAGGAGATCAAGCAACCTCTCTCTTATATAGAGGCGATCAAAAAATTTCTCTTTCATACACACGGGTTATACTTCACTCTACAAGCAAGCAGTTTGACAAGCAGACAATATCACCTCTTATCTTTCTCTCTAATATCAAGTCAAACAATCACTTAAGCAGTATATCTTCTGGTGACCATAAGCATCCTGACTATCAAGGTTACCACTTTTTCTCCACTAGCAATGATGGGCCTAGAAAGTTTCCTAAATAGGTCTACACCCGCAAGTATACGGGCGTCAAGTAATAATTCCGATAAGACCGGCCGGTCGATCCGCAGAGACTAGTCAAACCTATTCTAAGACTTGGAAGTATCACGGTTTTTCTTTTTAAAACTGGGTTTTGGTGATAAAATAATAAAATACTAAAACGGATAAAAGATGAACTCAAATGGGGAGATGATCTAAGAGTTCAGAATCTATCCACGGAACAACTCTAAAGGTGAACTAATGAGTCAACGAGTTACTTTTATTACTCAGGCTTTAAAACACGAATGGTCTAAAGTCCGGAAGATACCTTTATTAAAACGATAAATACTGAAGTTACATACATCATTCCCTATATACTAATTGCTCGTTTATTATGCATCAACTAAGAAGTATAACCCATCAAAGCATTTTATTCTAAGCATGGAATATCAACTTAAGAAAGATGAATAATGAATGAACTAATCAATAATCAAGAATAATGCAAATTAGACATGAACGACCAAAATATTACTCCGACTCGAATTTAATCACACCTAGAAAGTAAATAACAACATGGATTTCATCAAACACTCTAGATTGGAAAACTAGTTGCTCATAAAAATCCTATCAGTTGTAAATAATGAACTTATTACAAAACCAAAGATAAAAGCGAAGGAGATAACCAAATATTAATTCTCCTGGTTGCTTCTCAGAGATAAAGATGGAGTGATGATTTTTATCAAATCCCTCTCACAAAGACATAGAAAACTCAACACCTTAACATTCTCTTTAATCTTTCTCTCACAAAAAGACTAATGGATCCTGATTTTCTCTCTCTCTACAACAACCACCTCTTTTCAAAATCTGTTTACTCTCTTCAATCTCTCTTTCTCACTTTCTCTCACTAAAAGAACAAGAACAAATATGATTACAAAGAAGATGATAAAAATATTAAGCTTTCCTCTCTTTGAACTCACTATCCATCTCTCTACAATCACTCTCTTCACTCTCTCACAAAGAAAAGAAAAGTTATGAAGATAAGATGATGACAAGTTGATGCTCTGTGTTGTTTTTCAACTCTCTCTCTGATTTTTTTGTTCTAATTGAGCTAGAGAGATGATCCTCCCCTGGATGAGCTCCTCAACTCTCTGTTTCTGTTCTCTATATAGATGAAGGAGGCAGCTTCAATCTCTCTCTAAATATTTCTCTATTTAGATAAATCACGTCCATCTCCAGAATCTCTTTTGATTTTTTGTAAGAATTACTAATAGAGAAAATAAATCGGAGAGAGAATAATATCAAGTTGTCTCCACTGTTCCTTGCTGTCCAATTGACCTCCTTCCCCTATGTTTAGAGATGTGTTCATGATATTCTAAATCAGAGATAATGGAATTCTAAATCAGAGATTTCCTTATTGTCCAATTGACCTCTCTACAAATATTTTCAGCTCTAAAATCTTATGTTGAATCTCCTCTTAATTTCTCTCCAATCTAATATCTAGCCATAACCGAATCACCATCCCTCTCGGTTGGGAAAGTCTTCATCAACACAGCTTTCCTCTGTACTGTCATAGAATAATAGATTGTGTGACGCCCCGTGTCCCAAAATAGACACGACCACGCCCCGGCAATTCACAGACGAGACAAAAATCCGACAAAGTCTCCTCTGTAAATCGAACTAGTCGCACCTGCAAAACCTGTCATGCAAACCATACATTCGCATACACAAAGAAATAAACTATCGAGCGGAAGCTAAACAAACTCAACTCAGTTTCGGTCGAAACCCAAACCACAAACATACAAACGCCTCATACAACACCGACGATTTATAAACAACTCTAAGTTTTACGTAT
>BEHA01019687.1:0-12984 GCA_002897215.1 Eschscholzia californica subsp. californica
TCGGTGTGTTGAACTTGCTGAGCAATTTGCACCAAGTAACCAATGGTTTATCCAGGTATGTGTTCCGGAATTTACTCATATTGGATAGCTCATCTAATAAATTAATTTATAGATTTTTGTTTATGAACCTTTAGTTATTAGCAATTTCTGACATATTCTCCATACCAGACCATGAATAAGGTCTTTGAACATGCAGGTGATCTTGTGAATGTTAAAGTAGCACACAATTTAATGCGATTAATAGCTGAGGGATTTGGAGAGGAGGATGATGGTGCAGACAGTCAATTAAGATCATCTGCTGTACGTATTTCGCTGATTTTGTAAATTATAGTTCTTTATTTGAAATGGGGTGGTCATGATTTGACTATAGTTGGTAAAGATCTCTAGATTCTGATAATGGGACAAAAGCTTAAAGAAATCTGTTGTTTGTTTCATTCAACATTTTATCTTGAACGTGAAAGCATGGATGACAATATAAGGTGTCAGATAGTTCCATCTCCATGTCTCCAGCAAAACTTTATTTGTAGTTTTTTCGCTGTCATCTGTTTCAACCTGAAACCTAACTCAACACCTAAAGCATTTACCTGTAAGCCGTGAATTTTGGTCCCTGTTAAAACCCAACAAAGAAGCCATTATAATTCCATTTAATAATCATTATGACATGGCTTATAACCCGTTTTCTGATCAACAGATTTTCAAATTCTTATTTTCTTGAAAATACCAACTCCTGCGAAGGCATAACTAATCGACTTTATACTATGCCATCATTCAGAATTTCTGAAAACCTTAAGGTCTCCTAAATCACTGAAATCCCTAACTATGAACGCGAAAGATAGTATCTAGGTTAAACATGATAACTAGTGAAGATTTCCATAACCGTCAATTTATAAAATGGCTCGTGGTTGGTCATATGAACTGCTTAGAATAATGTACTACATGACTTCGATGTTCCAAAATAGTTCTGCTGACTGCTCAAAAATCAAGATTGCCCTTGAGACAAGTTAAACATATTCCCCACCCAATCATATGCTTCCCAAAGTCATCATCAACCGCCAAACCATAGTGATCTACATATCGTTTATACATGCACAATTACTTGTTTCTACACCGCAGGACATATGTTGGCATTCCAAAATAGCTTGGCCAATATGAAAAAATAATAATGGTAAAAATCCATTGTTTGTGTTTCCAACTGACTTCATTTGTAGCTCACTATATATAAACTTGTATACATATTGTATATACACCAGCCTACATGTAAGTACACCACCATCAATGTATAAATTGTATTTGTATGTATTCAGTTCCACAAGGCTTGAAACGCCACTTGTTTTATTTTACATATTTCTTTCCATCTTACTGCAAAGGAAACTTTCCATTCTCAGTGCACAATATTATCTTTCGAGGTTCTTTGTTTTTCTATGACACCTTTCAATTTCTCATATTCAAAATAAAAGATTTTCTGTTATTTTTGTGCAGGTGAAATCGTACATAAGAATTATTGGAGAACCCAAACTTCCATCTGTTTTTCTTCAAGTACTTCTTCTCTTCAAAATTTATATTTACCGTTTGTTCTCCTCCTGCAACCGCTGCTGCAATATCATTTCTTCACATGATCATATCTTTATATTGCTCATCTGTGCACATTCTCAGGTCATCTGTTGGGTCCTGGGGGAGTATGGAACTGTGGATGGGAAGTTCTCTTCATCCTATATAATTGGAAAATTATGTGATGTGGCCGAGGCCCATTCAAGTGATGACACGGTTAAGGTATCTCTTATCTCTATTAGTTCTTTGATATATATGGTCTTTCAGTTCTCTCTATATTTTTCTGGTCAGAGTTTGGTCCAAACATTTCAAATGGCCCTCATCATCTCTTGTCGACCATTGTTGGAATTGATCTTTACAGCGAGGAGCAATGAAACTGATAAAGTCTTAGGTGAAATTAAACCTTGAAGCATCTCTTCATATTTTGGTAAATGACTACGAGTCTGTATGGAAAATGTTAAATGTAGTGGCTCATGTATGTACAGCTTTGGCTTCAAAATATGGTGTTGAGGTGATCTTGTATAGAAAGTGTCTCAGGTTATCTTGTATAGAAAGGCTCTCCTGAAATAGTCAAACTCCTAAAAGTTGTTTGCTCCTCTATAACCTCGAGTAGTGATTCACGACGAGTTGGCATGTAAATGGCGTAGTCTGATAGTCCATCACACTAAGACTTCAAGACATAATGGCCCAGTCCATTTAACATTATACTGGTGTGATATCCAGTGTGTAACCCATGACGATAATCAATTTGCAGCACGACATGTTAAGGGCCTGCACCCAGCCCTGCTTAACACGACACAATTGTTAACACACGATTGGACAGCCAGCCCTTTTCTTGTTTGAGACAGCTGTTGATTAGGATGTTTCTCATCTATCTTATGTGAGATAAAGTTTGTAAAAAAAATTACAGATTCCCCCTCTTAACTCATTAGCACATGTGTAACTCACTTGACTGGTCTGTCAAAAGCGTGTTGTCATCTGACACTGATGGGAAGAGAAAAGAAGAGTGGGCCACTCTTCGTAGGCAGGAGAGGCCCATTGTCTAATTTGGGACCTGTTTAGTGGCCCCCACTTCGAAGAAACATGTTAGGCACAGGCGTACCTATCGATGTCGACACACCCAACCCATTATGCACCTGTAACCCTGTCCAACAGGAAATATGGTCTGCAAGATTATTGAATTGTTGCATCTTTGCTATTCTGGAAGGCATATGCAGTGACAGCAATCATGAAGGTATATGCTTTCGAGATAGCGGCAGGGAGGAAAGTTGAGATGTTGCCTGAGGTAGGTTCTCTGAACTACACTTTCTATTATTTAGAATCCAAATTTCATTGACTTTACAGTTCATTGCTTATGTTTTTCCGTATCATTTTAGTAGGTAAGGACTAGGGAAGAATGTATGATATATTCATCATGCATTTTCATTTAGCATGTTATTAACAAAACTAACTCCGCTTCCATTAAAATACTTACCAATAGATAACTGAAAATAAACCATATGACTTCATTGGAGTGATCTCTTTGATGCTCTCGGTTCATATCATTTTCTTACTTGTATTCTTATTTCATATGTTGCAGTGTCAATCTCTAATCGACGAGTTATCAGCATCACACTCAACGGATCTACAACAGCGTGCATATGAGCTGCAAGCAGTCTTGGGCTTGGATGCTCGTTCTGTTGAGAGTATATTGCCATTAGATGCAAGCTGTGAAGACATTGAGGTATTACTCAGTTGCGATTGATACTCCTTGCTATAGTTTTTTTCTTTCGTTGTTGAAATCTCTCCTTGCTATAGTTACCAGGCCAGAATATTGACTAATTTATTTCCTATCCTCCCTTCAGGTAGACAAAAACCTCTCTTTCTTGGACAATTATGTTCAGGAGTCCTTACAAAATGGAGCTCGGCCTTATGTTCCAGAGCACGAACGCTCAGGCATGTTAAATATTAATAGTTTTAGAGCCCAAGATCACCATGAAGGTTCTACTCATGCTCTGCGCTTTGAAGCATATGAGGTTCCAAAAGCTTTGGTGCCTACAAGTATTCCTGCTGTGCCATTGGCATCGTCAACCGATCTTGTTCCAGTATCTGAACCAGCTTATGCAAAAGAATTCCAGCAACCTATGGCATCATCATCATCATCATCTGATGCAGGGCTAATGGAGTCGAGACTCCGCCTTGATGGGGTTCAAAAAAAATGGGGTAAGCCTACTTACTCCTCTCCTACACCATCTAGTTCTAGTTCACAGAAACAGGTAAATGGGGTTAGCCAAAATGATGAACAACCGAGGGTAAGCTCTCAAACACGAGATAATTCTTACAATTCAAGGACACGGACTGAAGTTTCTTCTGAAAAGCAAAAACTTGCTGCCTCTTTATTTGGTGGGTCATCATCCAAAACCGAAAAGAGATCATCATCCACCAGTCATAAGACCTCACGAGTTGGCAATCCTCCTCAAGTAGAGACAGTTGCTGCACATCTGACAGAAAAGAAAAATCCTGTTCAATCTTCGCCGCCTCCTGATTTGCTTGATTTGGGAGAACCAACTATATCAAGTGAAACTCCTCCGTCTGTAGATCCTTTTAAGCAATTAGAGGAGCTTGTTGGATCACCAGAGATCTCTCCAAACATGTATCCTGCTGCGGTTTCTGCTACTAAGCTTCCAGATCTTATGGGACTATATGCAGATACTCCTGCAACTTTAACTCCATCACCAACAAACATGGGCGATGTCAATCTCGTAGCTGCATTATCAAATTCTACCACTAGAAATGGACAAGGAGCAGCTACTGCTACTCACTCTGCACCATCAAAGAAGGGACCAAACTCTCGAGATTCCTTGGAGAAGGATGCACTAGCGAGGCAAATGGGAGTTACGCCGTCAGGTAAGAACCCGAACCTGTTTAGAGACTTGCTTGGCTGAAGTACATGAAGGATTATTTGGTCCCTAGATGAACTTGGTAGTTCATTCCAAAATGTCTCATGAAATAGTCGCTTCCACAATCGAGTAACTTGGTTCTTGTGAGAGGTCATTATTGGGTCAGTACAAAGAGCTTTTCGAGCAACCTCTAAAGAATCGTATCGGGGTTTTGTATTTTCTCAAAAAGATACTTTAGTGTCTATTAAAATATAGGGTTAGGTGTACATGGGTGCTCTTTTGAATTCAGATCGTTTCAGTAGAGTTATAGATACACATAATTTCTCGATATTCATCAGTTATAACTGCAGCAGGATTTCGAGTTTCTGCTTCAGAATTCTGTTACAATTGGTTTGTTGTTTCATCACCACAAATAATTAATAATGTTGTACTTGTTTGTGATTTCCCCAGAAGACCAACATTATTTTCCAGTTTTTCTGGTCTGTCTCTTGTCTCATTCTGAACTTCTATCTTCGCAACAACAAGAGGCTTGGTCCTCTGATCTCAGCAGCCCGAGGTTGTACTCTTGCAGGCGAGCAGGCCGGTTCCCCTTCTTGACCTCTTCTGAGGAAGCCTTCATCTGTATCATATCTGAGAGATTAACTCTTCTAATAAATTTTGCAAATCAAAAAGGTAAAACTAATTGGGGGAGGGGTGAAGCCTGAGAGAGGATATGTGATCACTCTTAATCAATTGAAGTTGGGACGGAACACCCTAAAATAGTGTGTTAACCATCAAGGGGGAGTTTCTTTATGTCCAGGACTTGGTGGAGAAGTCAGGGATTGGGCTGATAGCCTATACTCAGTACATGAAACTCGACGAGGTCTTGATATCCGCACTTGTCAAAAGGTGCCGTTAGGAGGTAAACACTTTCCACCTCGGAAGATGACCATCACGCTGGAGTATGTCTATAGCCTCACATTGCTGCCAAAAAGGTATGCAAGAGAAGCAGTAAAAGAAAGTTGGCATAGTGTGGATGACTCAAAACCCGGTTTATCCGCCTCAGTTACGGGTCATGGGCGGGCTTTGATCAATGGGGTTTTTGAATTTACCTGCTGATTTATTCACGAGTATCTTACTAGCCATTGAGGAGATTTGCCCAACCCGCCCAAGCTGGGAACAAGATTGTTTGTGGGTGCCATACCCACGCGATTCCCACCCACGTATCTAACGGACTGGAATTATCTTAATCGGTCTGTCGTTATCGACGGAGTGGTGAGTGTGAGTACAGCTTGACCTGATCAAAGTAAATTTAGCAAAGACAAATGGAAGTAAATTTACCAAAGACAACTGAAATGTGAGTGGGTCAAAGTATATAAAATTGACTTAACACAAAATTACAAAAGAGTGATTAGCTTTCAAAATCATTTCATTTCATTTCATGAATGCAATCCACTAACCAACACCAATACTTTCTTCGCCAACTCCAATCTTGTGCCAAATTCCTCACACCATTTTACGGCAAACAACTCCATGCTCTCATCATTAAAACCGGTTTCCAACAATGCCCACCCTTACCCAATACCCTCATCCATATGTACGGCAAATGCAACCTACTCCAAGATGCTCTCAACCTGTTCGATCATTTGCCTCAACGAGACCCTATCTCTTGGGCTTCAATTCTTTCTGCCCATAATCAATCCAATCTCCCACACAAAACCTTCTCTCTCTTTTCCAACTTTCTCTCTCTAGATCACTTAATACCTGATGATTACATCTTTGCTACTCTCATTAAAGCTTGTACTAGTTTAACTGCTCTGAAACAAGGGAAACAACTTCATGCTAGATTTTTATCATCTCCTTTCCATAATGATGATGTAATTAAATCATCTTTAGTTGATTTTTACTCAAAATGTGGGTTACCCGATGATGGTCGTCGCGTTTTCGACACAATTTACTTGAAGAATTCTGTTTCTTGGACTGCTATGCTATCTGGGTATGCTCGAAATAATCGAAATGTCGAAGCTATTGAGCTTTTAAAGGCAATGCCTGTGCAAGATCTTGTTTCTTGGACAGCTTTGATATCTGGGTTTGTACAGAGTGGAGATGGGATTCATGGGTTGAAACTGTTTTTGGAGATGAGAAGAGAAGGAATTCAAATTGAAGATCCTTTTGTCATATCTTGTATAGTTGGAGCTTCGGCGAATTTAGCTATACTTGATTTGGGTAAACAAATTCATTGCCTTGTTATTGTTCTTGGGTATGAATCAAGTGTTTTTGTTGGTAATGCATTAGTTGATATGTATGCAAAATGTAGTGATATTTTAGTTTCTAAAGAAATTTTCGATCAAATTGAAAACAAAGATGTAGTTTCTTGGACTACAATTATAGTTGGTGAAGCTCAACATGGAAGAGCGAAGGAAGCATTAGCTTTATTTGATGACATGATTTTAGAAGGTTTAAAACCAAATGAAGTGACATTTGTTGGATTGATTTATGCTTGTAGTCATGCTGGTTTACTTGAAAAAGGTCGTAAACTTTTTAACTCGATGATTGAAGATTACAGAATTAGTCCATCTCTGCAACACTATACTTGTTTGTTGGATCTTCTAGGTCGATCCGGGTGTCTTGATGAAGCTTATAATCTCATTAAGATGATGCCATTTGAACCCGATGAACCTACTTGGGCTGCTTTATTAAGTGCTTGTAAACTACACGGTAACACAGAGATGGGAATCAAGATTTCAAATCATTTACTGAACTCAAAAATTGAAGATCCATCAATATACATACTCTTATCTAATACTTATGCAAGTGCTGGTATGTGGGGAGAAGTTTCGAAAGTTAGGAAGTTGATGACAGTTATGGCAGTTAAGAAAGAACCCGGTTACAGTTGGGTCAATTTGGGCAAGGAAAATGAAGTTTTCTATGCCGGGGAAGCGTCAAATTCTATGAAAGACGAGATTTTGGGGCTACTAAAGGATTTGAATTCGGAAATGAGGAAGAGAGGTTATGTTCCTGATACTAGCTTTGTTTTACATGATATGGAAAAGCAAGAGAAGGAAGATCAATTGTTCTTGCACAGCGAGAGGTTAGCTGTGGCTTATGGATTGCTAAAAGCTGTTCCTGGATCAACGATAAGAGTTGTGAAAAATCTTCGTGTTTGTGGAGATTGTCATACTGTTCTCAAATTGATTAGTAGTATTACAGAGAGAGAAATTGTTGTTCGCGATGCTACTCGTTTTCACCATTTCAAAGATGGCAAATGCTCTTGTGGTGATTTTTGGTGATATTGAGAGTGTTTTCTCCAAATTTGATCACCGAACTACTCGGTATGGTGAATAGAATTTTAGGTTTGAGAAAGAACCCAGTTGCACTTCCCTCTGCTAATCACAAAAACGAGTTTTGTTTCAATCGACGAATGATTCTATGAGGATGTCAGGGAAGCGAGAAGCCATAGGAAAGACCATTGAAGGTTAAGTCGAACAATGGTTTCTTAAGAGAGGAATCAGTACGCAATAACTGCATCCTTTTTGTTACGTCTGAATGTGATCGAAGATGCATTATCTACCAAAACTTGTGACAATTACCAGATTCAAATTTTGGTTAAGACTCACTTTTTTTTAGAAATTTCAAAACAATTACTATATGATAGTTTAAAATAAGAGGAACTTGAAGTAAATTTTGTTAGTATTATGCTGCTCACAGATAATCATTTTCCATATTTAGGTTACATAGAACAACCTGTATTTAGAGAGAGAAGAGAGCTCCTGATGAAAGATGGCAGAAATGTGCAAGAAAGATTATAGGTCCAGTAGAAATAGATGAAAAGAGAAATTGGATAATATGATAATAAATAACAAATTCCCCTTGTTTCAACCTTATTTAAAAGTAAAATATAATTTAATCAGCATCAAAGCTTTCATAGCTCAGTTGGTTAGAGCACCCGTTTAGTAAGCGGGAGGTCATGAGTTCAACTCTCATTGAAAGCATTTTTTTTTTTTTTTTACAAATTTTGTCCCAAAAAGCATGGTCTCTTGAAGCTTATAATGAGAAAACCGCTAATATTTCGACGACAAAAATGTATCTTTTTTTTTTTTAAGTATCGTCAGAATGAGAATGATATACTTTTACCTCCTAGCTTCCTAAATATGAAATTGTAAAATCATAAAAAATTACTATACATTATATTCACTTTTCATTTTTTTTAATTGACTACGACAATCATTACAAGACATTGATATATCATGAAGAGATAATACAATTATACATTATTTTATTTAATATATACAAAAGACGACAGTGGTGATACATGGCTGGAAAACATTGACGAGTACGACTAGATTTATGACTTGTGACACTGCTTGTAAGTTCCGGGGCAAGGAGGATTAGAAGGTTTACCAAGGCAATTGTTATAACCCTTATGATTTCCATTACTACAGGTAGCAGCATCAGCCAAAAATACTTTCTTTGATATGAATTCCCTTTGCTCAGCCATGAACCTTCTACTTATCTCTGACTCCATCAATATCTCTTCTTCTCTCTCTTCCATGCATTCTCCTATGCTTCCATTAATCTTGCATGATTTTTCATTTTCAACACTAATCATTTGTACTTTTGCATGGGTTTCATGTCCAATCCATACAACTAGATGGACAAGAAATAGGAAGAATAAGATACTTTTGCTCAATTTCCATCTCTTCAAATCCATCTATTAAATCTCTCTCTCTCTCTCTCTCTCTCTGTCTGTCTGTCTGTCTGTCTGCCTTTCTTTCAAACATTCGCTTATAAATAGAACCTCAATTTCTTGCCTAGCTTCAATATTTTATCAAGTTGTTTTAGTGGCAAACCCACTTTGTATTCACTTTATTTTTTCTATATAAAAATTGTAACTTTGATTGCTTGGGTAGTACAAAATTCATGTACAAATCCTATTGTTAGAATATCAATGGGGTAATGATTCCAATATATGTTATGAGAAATTCCAACTGATAATGTGTGTGGCGGATCCAGAATTCGAAAATGAAGTGTTTATTGTGTAATGAAGAACTTGCCACCACCAAACCCGAAAAAGAAAAACAACATCGTGTTAGTCGTTACCACAAAATGGTTAGCTTCCAAGTCATAAATGTATTATGTATATGTCCCAAATGTAAATATAAGTATGTGATAATATATATATATACTCAAAAGCTACAAATTATAAAGTATATTGGCTGAGGTTAGAGATATGAAGATACAAAACTAATTGATTGAAAGGCAATGTTCTCATTAACCTCAATGGGTATTTAAACTAATTTACAACACTAATTTAGGAGATAATTGAGCAATTGTTACAACAGATCATGACCTTTCCAATTGTGAATAATAGCTACCTAATATATAATATATGAATTGGATACAAATATGTAATAATATATTTTATTGCTAATATTCAATTTTGAACAATAGCTACCTAATATATAATATATGAATTGAATATAAAGATATAATAATATATTTTATTTATTGCTAATAAGAGATTGGTTTTATATGACTATTTATGAAAAAAAGAAACTTCATTTACTTGCCAACCACATCAATTTAAAAGTTGTCTTAGTGGCATGCCCACTATAATTAGGGAGTTAATTGGATGCAAATGCTTAAAATAACTAATAAGTGGAGTCAATTTTTGGCCGCTTTTGGCACTGCACCTTGATGGATTTTCGTATAGAGTTTTATATCTCAGTTGGCCCGGGTGTAGTTGTACCTAGTGGACGTAGACCAATCAAGCTAGTTCTGAAACATAATCAATCGATAAAAAAAAAGACAAAATTTTGGCACATCTCTCTTCATCGTTGCTATGTTTTATCCTCCGAACTATTACCTTCTTCTTCCCATGACGGAGGTTCTCAATGTAAAAGAAAGAGAAAATAATTCGGATAAAACAAAGAGAGAAACAAGATTATGATGTAGAGAAAATAGAGTAAAGATGAAAATTAAGAAACTTTTAAAGAAGTCTCCTGTGAGTGTTATATGCACCTCCTTCAAAACATAATTTGAGAGAAAATTTGTGAGTGAAGGAGACGTCTTTACCAATAACTAGGTTCCCACTAGATCCCTTTTGGCTAACGCCGTTGTGGTTGATTACGTTTCCATTTTACGAGTAAAGTGCTTTCGAGCATTCTCCGACTTTGCGTGTATCGTGGGATCTATGATCACGCCGTTGACATCACATTGGGTCGAGCTTACCCAAGAAGTGCATGCACAGTGATGCCATTTTCACACCTTTTGGTGTCATGCGTTTACCTGTCATCCGAAATCAGTACGTGATTTCATTCGAAATCAGTACATGATTTCGGATGACAGGTACTCGCGTGACCCCACATTGTGTGAAAATGGCATCATTGTGGATGCAATTCTTGGGCAAGCTCGACCCAATGTGATGTCAACGGCGTGATCATAGATCCCACGATACACGCAAAGTCGGAGAATGCTCGAAAGCACTTTACTCGTAAAATGGAAACGTAATCAACCACAACGGCGTTAGCCAAAAGGGATCTACCGCGCCCGTAGGGCGCGGTGGGAACCTAGTTTTCATGTATTTCACGGTGGAAATGTAGTTTTCAAGTATTTAACCGTAAAAAGAATAAAAGTTTTACCTACCAACCACAACAAAGGGAGAACTAAAGTTATACCTACCAACCACAAAAAAAATGTCACCTCAAAACTTCAACTCTATGGACACAGTAGCAAAATTCAACTAAAACAATCCTCGTAAATGGTCTAAATGATGAAGTTTATGTTTCAAAAACCACCAAAAAGGCAAGAGTTCACGCATTTGTTGAAACAGTCCATGGTATAGTAGTATTTAAGTGGCCCATAATCGAAAATGTATCATTGTTACGCGTACCAGTGATTAAAACTACATAGATATTTAGACTTCTCGGCCAAAATATAAACATGATATCAAGAATACACATAATTTACACAAAATATTTCACCATTAGACTTTACAAACATGAAAGCAAAGATTTTTAAGCAGATTTCAACTAACCACTAATACAAAAGAAACAGAAAAAAAAAAAAAACTCAATCGAACGCCTCAAAATCATAAGATAAACCTTACAAACCTGAAAGCAGAGATCTTTCAACAGATCCCAACTATTTGGATACCTTTGGACTCTGTCCATTACCATCACATGCTATTACATCATTTACACACTATTTGGAAAATTTTCACTACTTTAGACAGCATTGAAGAAGACCAACTTGATTTAAAATGGAAGGAACAGGAGAAGAAGTAGACCCCAAAACTTCAAGTATTTCTACTAATACTTTCCTGCCATTCAAAAGACCATCAAAATCAAATCAAATGAGGCGGAGAAGAAGAAGAAAAGTTAACAGGAGAAGAAGAATTTTACTCTAAATCAAAAGATGAAAGTGGAAGGAATAGGGAAGAAGAGGAAGTAGACCACAAAAAAATACCTGCCTGCAATTCAAAAGACCATTAAATAACCATCAAATAACACAAAAGTTGAACTAAAATAATCAAAATAACATTAACCAAGTCAGTCAATTACTGATTTCTTTAAACACCTAGCATTAGCCAAAGAGATAACACTAACAACCACAATATTAACATATGACAATAACCAACTTCAACTCATTTTCACAGTTTATACCGCTACTTGACAGATTTGTGATAATCCAAAACTGAACAAAACAAAGCTTTTCCTAAGAAATAAAGAAAACCATATTCATTACTGTTTTGTGATAACTAAAACGTACGTTGAAGTAAAAAGAATCAAATTTATCAACACACTTCTACATCTAATTAGAATGATACCTACACATCAATAAAAAGCTTGATAAGGAGGAGGGAGACAGAAGATAAGAGAAAATACTATCTACAAACAAAAAGAAGACAATTGAAATACAATGGATGGAAAATGAATTTCAATGCAAAAAGATTTAAATTAACATTCAATGTCCATTATATTGAGGGAAAATTAGAAGACACAGAAGAAACATAGATTCTAAGTTCCTAGCAAAATCGTGTGATTTTGTCCCTTTTGCTCCCTCGGGATAACATCAAAAAAAATTCACTGCTACGTTCCTAGCAAAACCGCGAACAACGTCTTCCCTGTTTAACATTAAATCACCAAAGATGTTGAGAATTTACAGTCAAAGAAGTGTGTTGATAAACTAATTTTAGGGAGAGCAAAGATGTTACACATTAAATCACCAAACATTAAATCAGCGAAGATGTTTAACATAGACTTTGAAGAGGCTTTTGAAGAGAACTGACTAAGTGTTAAACAGGGATTTCCTAATTAAAACCAATGGGATAAGAGATATAATTGAAGAAAAAAAATAATCAGAAATTTTGATAAACAGACTAAGTGTCCAAAAATGACAATGAAACTCAAAACAGGAAAAGAAGATAGAGACCAAGTTGAAGTAGGGTATCTAATTACTCACACTTAGTGAAGCATTTCTTCAAACACTTTCTGAGCAAAATTCCACAAAACTTCAAGCATTTCTTCAAATACCTCCCTGCAATAACAACCCACACAAAAAAGTAAGTATCCAAGTT
>BEHA01019842.1:3982-14568 GCA_002897215.1 Eschscholzia californica subsp. californica
AAATATAAAAATATTAAGAGGTATGTAAAATACTAGAAATTAGAGAACTCGATTTGTGTGCTAATAACCCCGAGTCTTCGTGCTTATTATGGCAAGCACTTTTTGTTAGAATGATCAATTTTGTGTTGGTTTTGGTTAAAAAGATGTAGTAACACTTTTCTAGGGATATTTTTAAATTTGGGTCTCAAATATTTTTTTTCGTTGTTGTCAAAGGGTTCCACTTCAATGTTTACTCATACTCCAGGTCCAGAACAAACCACAATCTTACTTTGACTGTGTTATTGACGTCGTTAGAATTAACTTAATGTTGTTAGAGCGAACTTAAACCGTTAATTTTAACTTTTATTAGACATATTTGGATGTTGTCATTTGTTGTATGTTCTCTCTCTCTCTTTTGAATACTGTTGAACTGATCTATGTAAATATGTGCAAACTAGTAAAAATCTCAACAAATATATGCAAAACCAACAAAAAGCAAATGCAAAATACGTGCAAAACTTACTCATGTGAACCTCTAAAATGTCGTGCAAATTAGCATTTTTAGCCTTCTTCTCCTTCTCCTTTGGATCTTTTTTTAGTTTTGGTTTGGATCCATTCGCACTCGTAAACGCAATTTGCAAATTTCACATACCAAGTTTGCGAGTATGTGCAAACTTAGTTTGCAAGATTTACTAATTCATTTTTACAAGATTTGTAAACCCATTTTGAATCTACAAACTAAATTAGCGAGATTTTTTTTTTTTTGAAGACGCCTACGATCTACGTACGTCGTGATATTTGACATTTGATACATGAAGATTAGCGAGAATTAACAAATTCAACAAGTTATGATAAGTTTGCAAACTATCTAGAAAAAATGTTATTTAATTTCAAAATTGAATCTTTAAATTATCCACTTCCAAAACAAGTAGACTAGTATCCCAACATGAAGTGACTCTCTTAATAGTAATGCAGATACATGAGGATTTGCTCATATCAATTCTGACATGAGATATCATACTGTTTCTAGAGTCAAATCCATTCTAACAGTAGTGTTATGGATGATGGTCATAAATCATAATTCTAAATCATTTTGACTTTTTTTTTTCTTAACTTCAAATAAATCCTAGGACTCCTCCTTTATATTAGTTAATATCATCCCATATATCAATTTTAATATATAATAATTAATACAGAAGAAAAACCTTGTCAAGGAGACCAACAAGCATCCTTCCTCAATCCTAATACCAAAGAATATATTTTGTCATATCCCTCCAAATTAACTTTCCAACACAAAGGGGACAGCTTTGTCTCCCCATTGCCTCGAATTAAACATCTTTGCTTAAAGTTTTTAAAGCCATTCACCCACCACCCATTTATCATCTCAAACTATCATTTGGAAAATTCCTATTAAATGAGATAGAGGAGATTCTCAAATATATTAGAGAGGTTTTGGGTTGAAAATTCTTCCCACATTCACAAATGGACATGAGGTAGAGAGATTAACTATATATAACAGTATATTTTGTTAACTTTTTTAATCATAGAAATGTGATTCTTTCGCGTATAGCCGAATATGAAATAACAAAAATATTAGAAACGACCACTTACTCTAGGTTTAAATTTTAGAAAATATAAATTGAATTTGTACTTCAATTTTGGTCATCACTCAATATAAATTCTAGATCTGTCACTGAATATACATAGGGTTCTTCTCTCAACAAAAAAAATATACATAGGGTTCTTTTAACAAGTCTTCATCATTGATATTTTTACTGATCATAATATTTCTCAATTAGAAGAAATACATATATGTTTATATTATGTATAAAGACATATAAATGAGAGAGATCTAAGGGAGAAAGTAGTGAATGAATATGATGGGAAAGGAAAAGGAGAAAAAGGGAGAGGCAATTGACCCATAATCAACTTTTGAACAAAAAAGAAGAAGAAGAATGTATTATCAAAAAAGAAGAGAACAACAAAAATCATTCTTTTGATTTCTTTATTCATATTAGATTGAGATATCAACTTTTTATATTATCATCATCATCCAATTTAATATGCCTTTTTTGACCCATGTTCTTCTCTCATAGCTTTCATTTACAGATCCCCTAACACATAGGGATTAGGTCTCAATGTTGAGGGATAGGATATCAAGAGAGCCTTCTACACAAAGACATAGGTAGAGAGAGAGAGAGAGAGATGATCCTAGTTTCTTGTCTCAGTAATAGTCATCAGGAGGGGATGGAAATGGGAGGGAAAAATCTATTTATGATGTTCAAGGGCAGCAAGATCCCTTTGTCAACCCCACCAAATCAAAGGTGTTTTGTGGAATGTCAGTCAGAGAGGTCCCCATTTGAAGGATAAAGTCATAAAACAAAGATATACTTTACAAAAGATCTGAATAAGAAAAACACCCAAATCAATGTTAAAGTAAACAAAGCATTAACACCTAATTAATAAGCAAAAAAGTTGGTAACTTTTATTATGTATAATTATAATTTATGTGTCAAATAGTATCTATATATGATTATCCATCAAGTCAGTTTCTATTCTTTTCCTTCCAAAAAATACCCATAACAAATAAACTATTTTATCTTTCAAGAAATTTTAGGGTTTCTCTCTTCTTATCTATGGTTTCAGAATTTCGCAAATGAAGGTTATTCGTTTTCTTCTTCCATAATCTCAGTTTTACAGAATTATCTCGAGGATAATGTTTTCGATCTCAGTAAGACCCAGCGGAGGAATAGTTTCGTGATTCCAATGAAAATGAAGTAACAACTAAGTTAATTCTATCACTCTTCCTTCCATTCATCCAATAACATAACCACTAAGTTAATTAATTCAACCTTCTTCCTCCATGTTGTATCGTTAAATCTCCAGCTGACTTCCCATGTGAAAAATTCTTATAGTTAGATTCGACCATAAGTTCTTTTATGTACAAAATCAGCTTACAACCTATAAACTGGTCTGTAAATTTGTAAAATATATTAGTGTTCAAACAAGTGTTTGTAATTCATAGAACGATAAAAAAATAATGCAAAAGTATAGAAATGTAAAACTTTACAGAAAATGTGTACACTTATACTTTTTTTTTTGTTGAAAGGTGTACACTTCTACTGCAAATAGATTTACTTTAGGAGCAACGTATTACGTTTGTAAAACATATGAGGTTTTGTAAGAGTTTAGAAAATGTTAGTAGAGTTGACAAAGTAATGCAAAATCAGAGCAAGAAATTGAAGGGGTCGCCGACTGCTAAACAAACTTGTTCTTTGAAGTTTGTTGAATATTAAACCATTCTGTACCGTGACTTTCCCTATAAAACCTAAATTGGGTAGGTCAAAAAATTACGAAATGTAAATATGCTCCTAAAATGAAGAAAATGGCAGGAAAATACACAAAAGTTTGCAGAAATATATTATTTTTCCATGCTACAGAAAACTAGATTATAGAGGGAAAAACGGTCAAAGAAGATTTATGAATGATTATTTGGTTATTTTTTAAGAGAAAAAAATTGAGACTGAACTTTTAAGAAGAAAGTTTAGCTTGACCATTACTAGTTATAACCATTTTGGACGGAACCAAACATTTACCACCCATTTCAGAAAATCATAACTGTCAAAAAATAATAATTCTAAAATAGAATATTGAGAAATTTTTTTGTTACAATTTTTTCTTGTACTATGATTGTTCCTCGAAGGAAAGAAGTGTTTCCTTTTACGAGAGATATGTTTAGGTTTATTCCAGAAGGTTCATTTTATTTTTATTTTTTGGAAGTCGACTACGATCTATAACTGCCCACTCAAACTGAAACAAGACCGGACCTATAGCCCAACAAGACAATGACCTAAAGCCCAACTACATTATTTACACCCTAATAATCCCAAATCAAATAACCAAAGATTCCACTTCTCTGGGATTTGAACATGAGATCTCCAGGGATTTCTGGAGTTTATGTCAACACCTTGGAACCACTTGGGCTACCAACTGTTGACAGAAGGTCATTTTTAATTGGGCTAAATCACGGTTAAATTTTCAAACCCCATTCCAGGAGAAAGACCAAAATAACCCTTATATCACAACGTAGGCAAGAAAGTTCCCAGAAGGTCATCAAGGGAGTATGATTATCATTTTTGATTACATATATCAATTACACTAATTACAATCATAACCATATTAAACCAAATACCATCACACTATATGAAGAATTATAATTTACAATACGAAGAATCATAAATTTTCATCAATTTTTCGCGGGACACCTTGGAGTAATCTTCCCTGTTTTAGTCAATTTAACATTATTGCATACAGCTTTAGCTTCTTTTCCTTGTTGTCTAACTAGGTTAATATCCTCCAACACAATGCCACGACACGGGTAACTCTTGCTACAATCAAATGACATTGCCACATCTGAAGCACTGGTTCCTTCGATATTCTTGTACAACACATCGTATACATGCACAGACGATTCCTATGTACAAAATAAAGATCCTTTAATCGTAAGGTCAAAGAATTCCGACGTGTGTTTTGTAAGCGAAGAGCAGTTAATATGTACCTGTTCATTACATGGATCCTTCTGGTCGCAGTAGTTTTGATCTATGATTATAGGGTTGGATACGTTACGCATTAAAATGTTTTGAAATATGATTTTTCTTGCGTCTCCAGACCCTCCCTGCAAAAGGAAAGACAGAGAGTAAGTTACACCTTAGATGAAGATAGCCTGGCGGTTTGCAATTTGCAGAATATTTGGTGTTTTTTTTTGGATAAAAAATGTGGTGACACCTAGTCGAACGAGAGTTATTTGAATCAACTATGCTAAACGGACTGAAAAAATAGGTCACACTAAAAACCGACGTGGTCGACTCTTATTAGATGGGTCGTTTCTCTCTCAGTAGGGTTCGTCTAATGGCAGTCGGTCACCTCAACTTTCGGCACGTGGACTTTTCATTTTTTTCAAAAAATTGCTTATATTTTAAAATTTGCAAGTATATATTTTTGTTGGTGACTTCTTCCCAACCTTTTTAGTTCATGATCCACTCACGGATGTCTTAAAGTAGGTCAACTTGGCAGCACAATAAATAAGTTGACAAAGAAAAAAAAAACATATCCATAATGTGTTGTCACCTGCCAAGTCTTGATTCTGACCCCATTGGTGGTTCCCGAGAGGGTTGCTGTATCTACTACAACATCTGAGACATGGGCTTCTGATTTATCTTCTCCTAAGCTTCCAATACTTGAAAACAAGAAGCAATACCAAGAACACATGAGAGCAGAATAACTTGGAAAAAAAGTAAAAGGAATTTAGGGCTTTAGTGTTAAGGTTTCAAGTAGGTTGAAGTTTGAGATTAGAACCTTATTCCATGACCTGGCCCACAAGTTATATCCTTAGCATGAACACTTTGAGACCCATCTACTATTGATATGCAATCGTCCCCTTCATTAAAAATAGTCAAAAGTTGGTGTTAAATTACGAAAGGGAGTTTTAAAAGCGTCCCTTTTAAGTGTTAAAGGCGTTTCTGTCAAGGTAAAATTTGAAGGAGAGTTTGTGAATGAAGGAGGCGCCTATAACTCTTTCTAACTAGCTAGTTTCTTCTTGAAAGATAAACTACCTGTTCTTATAACACAACTTTTGATTTGTATCTTATGGGTTCCAGCGATGTGAATTCCATCTGTATTGGGACTCCTTTCGGGTGCAGTTATCAGAAGATTGAGAGCTTCAATATTTGAAGATTGTTCAAAAGATACATGTATTTGTTGAGCATCTATAATCCTTAAGTTCTTCAATCTCATATTCTGGCATTTATAGAACGTTATGGCCTGTTCGAGAAGAAACAATAAGCAAACATGTAGCATATAATTTCTATAGCTACTAATAAGTTTTAGATTTAATTTACATACCGTTGGTGCGGTAATACATGGCTGCAAATTAACACGAAAAAAAAACTAGTTAATAAGAATGTAACTAGCTTAGTTAAAAGATTTAGCCACCAAAAGAGAGAACTGTGAAAATAGACTGGCAAAGACAAAGGGTACGATTGTAACAAAAAAATATGATATGTACTGGGTCAACGCTTTGGGGCATCCACCTTTGTTTTTGGGGCATGTAGACTAGATTTTTTTTATTTAGAGTTGACTTCAATTGACTTAGATGACAACCCATTGAATCTAAAAATCGTTTTGTTTATTTTTTACTCCTAATCTTCAACTTCACGATCACAACCACTTCAGACCGCCACAATTACCAATTCTCTCTCTTCCCCTCTTTCTCTATTCTTGCAGTAGGGGGTTCCCTTCAGCGAAACCCTTCGTCTGAGAAGGAGTAGGATCCCAATCCCCTTCCCAGTCGAATGGTACAAGATTTCAAACCCTCTCTCGAGAGAAAAGATGGAGAGAGAGAAAAAAGGAGGGAAGGAGGGAGGCATAGAGAGAGAGAGAGAGAGGGTCATAAAGATAAATGGTGGTGAAGATGATGAAGATTATGGCGAAATAAATTAAACATATTATTTTTGGGGTAAAAATTAAACTGCCCCAAGTCAATTGGGTCAACTCTTGTTGACCAAAGTCTACATGCCCCAGATCCAAAAGTAGGGTCCCAAAGCGCTGGCTTATATAGGTCTCCCAATTTGTTTCCAATCGGATGTCTACAAACTTAACAAGAATGAGTGAGTACTTACAAGAGATTTGTTAATTTTGCACGAATTTTTCCACCAAATTTCTCCCTTACCATTGAAAGTCCCACCACCCTCAATCCTGAGATTTTGGATATTATTGAAAAGGAGCCAATGTCTTGGATCTTGTTTGTAATCGTCTCGATTTGCAGAAGCTTCAATGGTTCCATAGACCTAATCATACAAAAAAAAAACAAACACATATTATAGTTTTAGTATTAAGCTCAAATTGAGAGTAGTAGTTAGTATCTTGTCACCTCTTACTTTCAGTCAATATAAAAACTAACTAGCTAGAGTTTTATCTTACCTTCATTGTAAGTTGAGATTTGCAAGGACCTAAAAATTCAATTGTTTTAAGAAGGTATGTTTTGCTTTGGGGAACCAAAAGAATAGCTCCTGTCAATGATGAACAAGCTTCCTTCCAAGCCTTCTTAAATGCCTTTCATGCATGAAATCATCAATATTTTATAAGTAATTTAATTGATACAATAAATAAACACTATTCTATTTCTGTGGTTAATATTTGTTCTCAACAAGTTTTGAAACTACACCAGCAATAAATGAAAATTAGGTAGATCATCCGTGTCTATGAAAAATAAATGTCGTAATTGGGTTGCATGAAAAGTTCTTTTTCATGTTTTATTCGTCTAAGGGCAAGAAACTAGTTTACTCAAAGGGTGCCTCCATAGGCGCCCCTCGTTTTACATAGGCCCGCTTTTACTCATGACACTTCTCGTGCGTCTCAGACTGGTCTCAGTCCGTGTTGTTCAAACACAACACAGATTACGCCCAGTCTGAGTGGTGCGAAGGGAGAAAGCGGGCCTGAGTAAAAATACGGGGCGTCTATAGACGCTCCCTTATATACTTTCAAAATAAAAGTTCAGCTTACCTCTGTGTCATCATGTGATCCATCACCTTTAGCTCCATAATGATTAACATTAACAACTCTATGTGAAGATGAAAGACTACCAACAAGTTCATTCTCATCAACTTTCGAGCTTTGGGAATTATATTTGAACATATTTGGGAAATTAGGATGGGTTTCATGGTGATCATCTTCATCAATGGTTCGAAAATATGTTCCATAAGCTGAGGAATTATAAGCACTAGAAGAAGGTTTATTATCAAGATAATTAGAAATTGGGTCTTGGGTAGAATTGCTATAACAAGAGTAGGAAGAAATGGAGACTATCAAAAGTAATTTGATTATGTGTTTTGGTAGATTCATTATATTATTACTCATCATCATCTCACTTATGCACAAGATTGTTGAAGTATTTTTGAGGTTATAAGGTGGTGAAACAATGTCATTATGATCTTATGTATTTATAGAAACAAAAAGAAATTACTTCCTGGGTTATATTTGATGCCAGAGGAGAATCAGAGATGGAGAGAGAGATTTACTCAATTTCTGGTGATGTTTGGTCTAATTACTCATGACACCCCCACAGTATGGATTGAGATAGGAAAAACTTGGAAGAAAAGAACTCTTGGCATTAGGTCTCCTTCTCTCTCTCTCTCTCTGTTCCTCTGTAACTCCAATTGACATTTGATCTTTTAGGTTATTATTATGCATGCTTGTGTACCAGCAGAAAGTGCATGAGCATACTAGTATTAATATTTATATAATACACGCAACATACATTTATTTTATATATAACATTTTTCCAGAGTTGGTGATGAGGAGGTTTACTCAAATCGGGTGATAACATGTATGTTTTTCTACTGGATAGACTGATGAAAGTGGATCTTACCGTGTATTATCAACATTGTATAAGAATACTGAATATATACATATACAAATACAAACCTTTAGAATATGTATGTCATCGTGTGACCGTAGTTTACGTTCTAGTACAAATTATTTCAAGACCACTAAAGAACGATCAAAGGTGAATAAGTTACATAATGCCAACAAATTCGTCAAAACTACCGTGACCGTAAAAAATAGAGTGATGCTACATTAACTCCCTATTTGATCAGGAGTTTGACCGTATTTAAAAATCATTGACATAAGAGTTCCTTCAATAACACATGCAAAAAGTACTGTCGACAGATCGTGTAGTAATGGTTAACCTTTAAACATGACCTCATTTATATAATGCCAAATGAATACATTATTAAATCTATATGATGATTGAAGGGGCCATATGTCACATGTTACAGATACACGAAAGGGTAATGTGTACCAATAATGTGCCAAATATTCATATATATCCCCTTAGGTGGTGTCAAAAGGAAGATCACTAGTTATTATTTCACGATTATTCTTAGGACAAAGGTAAGGGGATTTTCTAGTTTGGGTAAAGAGGGAAAAGGTATGGTTATGGTCAAACAATAGCATTTGTATGCTAATCTTCATTTATTTACTTGTTATATATATGGATGGCATCACCAAAGACTTGCCGTATTGCGTTTGGTATGGGTATGGGTTAAGATTTGGAGAAGTATTGTTAGGTTTTCTTGATCAAATACTATCTTATCTTTGTGACATAATGAAAGTTAGACTTGGGAGATGATAGTTTAACAAGTTATGTGGCACTCAAAAGTAATATTTTTCCTTTTGTGATATAAATTTGGTAATTTAGGTCATTGATCTTATTAATAAAGGGTCCGTGGGTATATAGCCCAAAATAATGTTCAAAAAGGATTTAGGGTCCAATCTTCCCAAAAAAAGGAATTTTTAGTCCTTTTGCTCTTGGGACTAAAAACCCATAATATATATTACATAATTCCTTCCATGTCCCAGTCGTTTTTCGCGGGATTTTAATATGTGGGGCCGGACAAAAATTTCAAACGGTTTAATGTACCTTGATTTTAGGATAAATTTAGGAAAAAACGGATAGATTCTCACGAAATTTTCTCTCTCTTCTATAATCTGTTTAGAAACAAAATCCAAACTTTTGCAAATCAATTTTCTCTCTCTTATTTACAGATTTAATATGGAGATTTATTAGCCCAAAATATGGAGATTTATTAGAAACATAATTTCTCTCTCCTCTAAACAGATTTGGAAATCAAATTTTCTCTTTCCTATTATCCGAATCAATCAGAAACCAAAATCCTAACCAAAACCAAAACGTCATCACCACGGATATTGAAAAATCAATTTTCTCTCTCTTCTTTACAGATTTGGAAACCAAATCAATTTTCTCTATCTTACTATGTAAATTTTTTTTCGATTCAAAACAATTTTCTCTCACTTAACTTTCAGATTTGGAAATCTATTATATAAAACAGAAGGGAAAACGATGACTGGGACAAACATCCTTTTTTAATTATGCATATTGTCTAGAAGCCCTTCTCAAAATTTAAAATATAGTCCTTCGTAGAGATAAAGTTACCTATTTAGAAAACAATAATCCTTTCCTTCTTAATTAGAAATAAAAAAATCTATTATATAAAACAGAAGGGAAAACGATGACTGGGACAAACATCCTTTTTTAATTATGCATATTGTCTAGAAGCCCTTCTCAAAATTTAAGATATAGTCCTTCGTAGAGATAAAGTTACCTATTTAGAAAACAATAATCCTTTCCTTCTTAATTAGAAATAAAAAAAACTAATTTACGAAAAAAAAATCTCCCTCTCAATAAAATAATAACTAATTTAAGAGAAAATAAACAAAATATAATAACTTATAAAAATCCCCCTCTCTCAATAAAATATAACAATAAATTTCGTAACATTTGATTGATAAAAAAGAAATTAAAATCTCTCTCTCTCAATAAAAATAATAATTAATTTAAGAGAAAATAAACAAAAGAATAATACAAAAGATAATAACTTATAAAAATCTCTCTCTCTCTCAATAAAATATAACAATAAATTTCGTAACATTTTAGAAACAACAAATAATACAAAAAATTATGAAAAAAGAAAAAAAAAATAATACAATAAAATAGTAACTACTAAAAATATCTCTCTCTCTCTCTC
>BEHA01020437.1:0-20230 GCA_002897215.1 Eschscholzia californica subsp. californica
ACAAAAACAGCCCAGAAATTTGCAGTCCAAAACGACCCTAAATTCACTAGGATTCCGGCGATCAATAAACGATCCCTCCGTACAAATACTAGATGAATATGTCAAGAACAGTTCTGCCAAATTTCAGCTCAATCGGAGAAGATCTCACCGTCGGATTTTCCGAACAACGAAGACTGTGCGTGCTGAAAATACTCGGCCACCGCTCTTCTCGGCAAACCTCTTTCTCCCTTCTTCTCTTGTGCATTTCTAATTGTGTTCTCCCCTTTGGTGCTTCACACACATCTAAATTAGGTTAAGGTAGTATTTATAGACTCCCCCTTAATCCTAATTCCACCGTCATAAGTAACCGACCCAAAGAAACTCAACTCGGGCCCGGGTTTGGTTTCCTAATCCAAACCCAACTAGGTTTCCCCACTAGGAGGAAAACCCAACACATGTTGGAGTAACCCCACATTGGTTGGGGTAAGGGAATGATAGGCCACTTTTTATCCTCACATCTTGAACCGACTAATGGGGCTAGAGAGGCACAAACCCACTTGGGTCAAGGAAGGTCTAAGACCACCACATCCACAAATCGTATCAAGCGCCAAATTTATCAAAGTCCTTTAGGTATCTGCATTATGAAAAAAATAGTCTTCCAGAGTCAATGTAAAAAGAGAAAGATTGTAGGAGTATTTCGCTTGGTTGTGGAAGAGAATGGTCACAATTCATAACTGTATGAGAAAACCTCGTCTCTTGAGCTAACGTTTGAGGTACACGGTCCTTACTTCATCCCAAACTAGGGGATTGGCTTTAAAAATGTTACTCCCTACAATAATTACCACCAATCATAAAGTAGTGGCCTTAAAATTAAAAAAAGAAGGTTGTGTTACCAGCTAGGTTGGAGCCCAGCCTACTTGGAAAAAATGTTCTCTTGAGGCACTCCAAACTAGGGGCACCATTTATTGTTGCAAATACCAGGAAGCTTCTCTTATAAAAAATAAAGAAAAAGGTGAAAATTTGGCAAAATTGTTAGTGTAAAAGAATAATGAGAGAGAGAGAGAGAGAGAGAGAGATATTGTGTTTACTTGAAAGGAGGAGAAGAAGGCCAATCATGGGCAAACTTGTCCAGGGGATCACAATGAAGTCTAAGGTAATCTCTCCAATTATGAACAGTTGCTAGCATTGAAACTTGTTGATAATCTCATTGTCTTTGATGGATCATCTGAGTAAAACTTCATCCTTTCTTCCACTGGTAGATGGAAAAACTCCTTTCCTATATCTAACATTCTCTCCATTATTTCCACCGGTATTCCATGATTCTTTACCTACCAATAATCACATACACCAACCCACATATAAACATTCATTATATATAACTTTGGGAGTGTTACGCGCACAAAAGATTTTGACTTAAGTTATGACGACTCTCACTAATTTGAATTGACATCCTTCTAACTAGTATCACCTCAATTAGTAACTCTTCAAGTCTTACTGGGCAATCTAAGGCTAGTTCTATATTTCACTAGTAAATATGAAATTAAAAATTTTTGAAGTTGGACATGCTATTTTGTGAAATATATAATAAAATATGTACTAACCTGGAAGAACCCAAAATCGTGACAAGCATGACGAATTTGATAGACAACTTCTTCTCTATTACTGCAACCTAAGTCGATAATCGGAATATTTTCACAAGTTACTACTTGTGAAAGATTGGGTCTCTCTGATTCTTGCCTAATATAACTTTTGGGTAGAATTGAGTACTGAGTTCCTGCAGATATGAGCTTTGATTCCATGATTTTTGGATAAAAAGAATATTGATAAAGAAGCTAGTAGAACTTTTGTTTTTATGATGGAGAAGAATAATCATAATAATAACAAAAAGTGTGGTTTTGGTGAAGTTTTAAATAAAGGATCGATGGTTGACTCAAAAATCAGAGTCTTTCTTGTCATTTAAGATAACATACAAGAGATGTCTGGAGTTCAAGAGAGTTTACAAGAGAGAGAAAGAGAACAACTTATGAGGTTAACAAAGAGATGTGAAACAGTCTGTATACATATATGAGATCCAAGCCCGGCCCTGGCCCGAAGCGAGGCTCGCTTTGTGCCACCAAATTTCAGGGACCCAAAATCAGTAAAATTAAGCCCAGTATGATACTAACGGCAACCCAGCTTACAAAGACACATAATGGCGCTGGGCCACACTTATGTTATTTAGACAACAACACGGGGCCCACGAAGGAAACCCAGCTAGTACTTTATATTAAAAAGAAAACAAGTACCCTATGCAGGTCAGTTTCCCTCTCTAGGCTCAGTCACCCTTCTCACTTAGTCACTCCTATATCTCTCTATATACGGCATATATCTCTCTGTCCTTTATCACCTCCCTCACACCCCTATACCTCTAAAATTCTAAAATTCTAAATTGATTGTCAGATTTAATACAAAAATTGAACTATCTTTACGGAGGATATATAAATGTTATGAAATAATTAATGGTCCCAATTTATTTTTTCTCTCTATTAAAAATTACTAGAATTAACCGTTAGTTCTAATTCGACTCAATTGGTATAAAAGCATGCTATTGACTCTAGTTAATCCAATTTCAATCTCAAGCAAAAACATCTTTTGCTTTCTTACATTATACGTTTCTTTTAGTTGACACTTCCATCAATATCACGACTAATGAACCTCTGCAACTATACCATCACTGGGGAAGAGATGGCGAGTCCACCTTCATTATAGCATCAGCGGACTCGGTGCGATGCCAAAATGCGGAAGAATGTGAAAGCCTAGCCATCCTCTACAGTATCTAATGGGCATTACAATTGGATATCACTCACGCTCATATAGAAAGCGATAATCAATCTTTGATAAATTTTATCAACGGTCATAGTGTCGGACTCCACTGGCAAGCAGTAAAGATTATGCAACAAGTAAAGATCCTTATAGATAAATTCGAGGGCATCATCTTCACGTTTATTCCTAGAGAATGCAATATTCGACGCGCTTGCCAAATGGGGAAGAAGGAATGCTTGCAGATATGTGTGGAATTCTGTACCTACTTTTATTTCTGAATTGCTTTAGTTTCTTGGTTTGTTCTTTGTACTCTTGGTTTTGGTAATGCGATGTTCCTCCCATCAAAAAAAAAAAAAAATACCATCACTGTCACAATTACTGAACTTCTACCATTACAACTACCGTCAAACCACGACCAACACTATCACCATAACCATTAAAAAAGGGCAGAAACTCCTCCATTCTCTTTTCTTAGAGATCATTTTTTAATAATTTTTTTTTCTGCTTAAAAAAAGAAGGAAACTGAACATGTTACGATTTGTTGAGTTGCGAATTTGTTGAACCACTTAATAGGGAATGACTAAGGACCAGCGACGACTTTCCTTGTACTCGAGTCGGCTTTCCTTGAGATCCACTTAATATGGGTTGCTAACATAGTTTTTTTTTTTTTATGAGAGGGGTTGCTAAAATAGTTGGAAGAATATAATTTAATTATTCAATAGGGTCTTAATCAAAGTATGTACTTTTCATTATGTTAAATTGTATAATTAAAACTAAAAAACAAGGTTGCCAATATATGAAGAAGAAATTTTTTTTAAATGGACAACAATTTTGGGGATAAAAATTAGAGTTAATTCCTATATGGCCCCCCTACTTTGTGACCAACTTCTTTTGTGGCCTCCTTTTTTTCGTAATTTCAAATATGACCCCCTATTTTCAGATAAATGTCATTACTGCCCTTCTTAATTCTAAATTGAAAACATTAAAAAAAATTTATTTCCACCTCACCTCTCTCTCTCTCCACCTCATCTCTCTCTACACCTCACCCCTTTTTCTCTCTCTCCAATTCACCTATCTCTCTCTCTCTCCAACTCACCCCTTTCTTCTCCGGCAAGGTGGTCGGCCGGAAAATTTTCCGGCCCACCTTCAAACCTAAAAAAAAAAAAATTCTCTCCTCTCTATTTCTATCTAAATTTTTTTTTTTTAAATCTCTCCACTCTCTCTCTCTCTAAAGCTCCGGCGAAGGGGAACCCCCTTCGCCGGAGTTTTAGAGGAAGAGAGTGGAGAGATGAGAGAGGAGAGAGAATTATTTATTTTTTTTTTAGGGTTGAAGGTGGCTGGCCGGAAAATTTTCCGGCAGGAGAGAGAATTATTTATTTTTTTTTTAGGGTTGAAGGTGGCTGGCCGGAAAATTTTCCGGCCGACCACCTTGACGGAGAAGAAAGGGGTGAGTTGGAGAGAGAGAGGTGAGTTGGAAAGAGAGAGAGGTGAATTGGAGAGAGAGAAAGAGGGCTGAGGTGTAGGGAGAGATGAGGTGGAGAGAGAGAGAGGTGAGGTGGAAATAATTTTTTTTTTAATGTTTTAAATTTAGAATTAAGAAGGGCAGTAATGACATTTACCTGAAAATAGGGGGCCATATTTGAATTTACGAAAAAAAGGGGGCTATAAAGGAAGTTGGTCACAAAGTAGGGGGCCATATAGGAATTAACTCTAAAAATTATTAGATATACGGGAAAATGGTAGTTAAGGTCAATAAATTATTCGTAATAACTAAAAAAGCAAGTAACTTTTAATATTAACTAGAAGTTGTCAAAATATCATGCGTTCTAACAAATAAAGTTTAAAATAATATCAGAAATTATTAATCAGGTCATTTCTTAATATCTCCCAAAATACCCTCATACATTAAAAGTTCAGAAATGATACATAGGGCGAAGCCCTTAGACCTACCAAATAGCGACCGAATAGTAGCAAGACACGTGGCAAGTTTGTTAAATTACAAAACATCTTCTTGTGTTTTATCTTCAGTCCGCTAAGGACCAGAGTGTCGCCTTTAGTCCCTGCTCTAATCACGACCGTTGAAACGTTTCAACGGTCCAGATCTAAAGCCTCTGGTTCTTTCCCAAAATTCGACAAACCCTCACTTTTCTCTCTCTAAAAAACGAGTGAGGGTTTCAAGTTCCAACCGAAAGAAATTCATGGTGGCCCGGTGGCCGAGGTTGGAGGTTCTTCGTCTTCTTCATCAGCTATGTATGTCAAGACAACCAATTGAGGGGATTACATGATATGGTGGCTGAGGTTGGAGGTTGTTTCATGGAGTATAGCTTGTAACAGCTTCATCCTTTGGGATTCTCAGAAACTTGCTTCTAATCTTCTTCCTAAATACTTCAAGCATAGAAATTTCTCCAATTTCATGATACTCCCTTCAAATGATTCTAAGTAATTTAATAGAAAGAAAGTTGCAGATTTTAAAATTGCAGGACATACCTTAAAAATCCAAGTTTGGGTATTCATAATTAAGGGTTTTTGTTCATTTAGAACTCAAACTTATGATCATATCTTAATTGTTTGAATGTGAAGTTTCAGATATAGTAAAAAGAAGGAATTCAAGATTTGGGTTAAGCTAAGATTGATTTATACCCCAACAAACCTAATATACAAACCCAAATTGATTTACTCTTGCCTTAGTAATGTTCTCATTTATCACATTCCCTTCTTCAATTCTTAACAAGAACATTGAAGAATGTATGGAGAACCCCAAATTGCTAAGCACTCTATATTGAGAAATCCAACATGAATGTTGAAGAACCGAGACTTGTTTTTTTAGAGAGAGAGGGGAGAGGTTTTGTTTCATCGATATTTTGATCTGGACCGTTGAAAGAATCAACAGTCCAGATCTTAGTCGTGGAGGGACTGGTCTGTAAACGCGCGAGTATTAAGGACTAAATTTGAAACTTCCGAAATTTTGAAATTTTTCCGCCTGTTTAGCCACGCGTCACTTTCTGATTGGGTCACTTTGGTGTAGGTCTTGAACTCTCGCCCCAAATAGCATTTCTCTTAAAAGTTCCTTTCTCTCACAAAACCCACAAATTTAGGGAAAATTTTTATTCTTCTCGATGGTTCTTCTTCTTCCTTCTATGAGTTTGTAGTTTCCATCATGAACCTCTTTGAATCAACAGTTCTTTTTTATTCTTCATGAACCTCTTTGAATCTCTGATCATCATCTTAGATTTTTCAGTTTGTTATAAGTATGTTGAAACCCTAATTCATCTAGTTCAGAAATTTATTAATCCCTCCTTTCTCTCCCCTCATGGTGTCACCGACTTCAATCTACTCATTTTCTGTAATCATCTACGCAATACCAACAACAATGTCAACCACCATCAAGAACAACAAACCTAATCCCAAGAATAAGAAGAAGAATCCATCATTTCTTGTTATGGTGATCAGATTTGTGGATTTAAATTTCAAGGTTATATTGATGGCAACAATGATGGTAGTCTTAATGGTTCTTTTCTTATTGCCTTATAGATTGCTTTGTTTTAATAAACTCCAGTATTGAAGGGTTTGTATTCCATTTCAATCTTCAATAATTGCTTTTCTCAACCCAATTGACATAGTTTGAGTTTATTTGTAACCATGGACGGCTCTGTGCCTAATATAAAGAAATGGGTTGTGATTTATCCTGTTTATATTAATTCAAAGAAAACAATAACTCAAGGACGACGAATAAGTGCAAGTAAATCTTGTGAAAATCCAACTTGTATTGAGATGAGATTGGTGATTGTTGCAGCGCTCTTAAGCTCCATTATGCAATTGAGGTGACTCTCTTATTATCTTATTTCTTGATAGTATTATTTCTTGGTGATTGTGTCGATGTTCCATGGCTCGGTAGTTGATTTAATACGTCTCTTTGTTGCAGATGGATAAAGCGTATCCGCGTGATTACATGCAAGTAGGGAGAGTAAGGGTGCAGCTAAAGAGATAACATGCCACCTTGTGTAATCCGGATATTGGTTCAAGTAAGCATTAGTCATGCTTATACAATTATATTTTGCTTGCTAAAACTAGTTATATTTATGGATAGAGTTCATTTGTCTATCCCTTTTTCACATAGTTGTTAGATTAAAATCTAAGGCACCATAGTTAGATAACCGCTAGAACTCCAGGCTTAAGTTAACTACCTTAGTGATATACTAACATTTCGGAGTTCGGTAAGAACTTCAGCTTAGTGAAGTTTTTTTTGTTGGAATGCAACTTTACTGTGGGCTTATAGTTCCATTTGAATTCTTCCCATTCAAATCATCTTCTTACAACCCAAGATGCAATTCAGCTTAGTGAAGGTTTTAATGCTTAGTGAAGTTTCTTTTCTTCAAGCTTATTAAAGTTTCTTGTTGAAATTTGACTGATTTGGTTGTTAACATTATCTTCTTTCTCTATTAATCTTTGATGGATTAATTAATTCTGGAAATTACTGTAGAGTTGTAACTTAAGGTGGAGGAACTCAAGGTTTGCTCGAGGATAATGGCAGTATACCTGAATCATTTTACACAAATGGGGGTCTGAAACTAAGGGTTGTGTGGACAAGTAGCTCGTTCATCGTTGCTTCAACGAGGCAATTCTTGTTAGAACCAATAATCAAGGATCACCCAACGTTGAAAACTATAATTGTGATTCTGATAGGCAAGGGACACTAAGCATGGGGATAGAACAAATAAAGGAGAAGCAGAAGGAAGAGACTAAGTTAAACTAAATTCTAACCTTAAAACTATTGAGATTTAAAATTGGTTTGATGGTGATAAAATAGTAATATAACATAAAACTCAAGAAAAATAAATAAACAAAGAAATAAGTCGGTATTCAGAAAAAGGGAACCTAGGGTTTTCGAATCCGTTTTCCTAACAATTCTAAGGACAAATTAATTTTGGTCTAATTCGATAGTTCTTTGTATAACTCAGGTTTTTAGTCCATGAACGGTCTAAAAAACCCGGAAGATATTATCGTTAAAATAATAAAAACTGTAATAAATTTATCATTAGAATAATTATTTAAACTTCATCTAAAACCCTAGATATAAAGGACTTAGCTACTCATGCTAGAAACGATAACTATTTGAAGTAATAGAAGAAAAAGATTAAAGAAACTTACTTTTCTGCGATTTTCCCACCAAACAGACCCTTAAGGAGTTGATTTCCTTCTGTTTTTCCCGAAAATTTGCCAAACGCACCCTCTGGGAAAACGATTTTCTCGTCTTCCCGGAAATGGTTTCCCTCTGGAAAATTTATTTTCTCATCTTCTTCAACCTTCTTTCTCTCTCTAAACTTTCTGTTTCTTTCTCACTCTTTCTGTAATCTCTCTGTTTCTCTCTTTAATCTCCCTCTCTCTCACTAAGAAGCAGAAAATAACAAGAGAAATCAAAGAATCAAGAAAAAAATCAAAATAATTTCTTAAAACCGAGTTTCTGTCTCTCTACAATAGCTCTCTGTCTCTCTCTCTAACTTTCTCTCTTTCTTTGTAATCTCTCTCTCTTTCTCACTAAGAAGCTAAGATTAACAAAGAGAAATCAAAAAATCAAGAAAAACTAAATTGATAAAGCTCTCTGTTTCTCTCTCTCTCTCTAACTTTTCTCCTTTTCTGTTCTGTTCTCTGAAAACCCGATGCTCTTTCTTCTCTGTTTTTTCTATTCTATAAAACCGATCATACTCCCTTTGTGCTCTGTTTCCTCTCTTTTGTAATCACCCACCGAGTCTCTCTCTCTAACCTTCTCTCTCTTTGATTCGAATTAATCTCCCAAAATCTGAACCGCCTTATTCTTCCCTCCTTCTTTATCCCTCTCTCTCGGGTTTTAACTGATCTTCAATATCCTCCTCCCTCGGTTTCCTCTCTAATCTGTTTTGAACAGATTATATGAGTTAATTAGATAGAGACGAGAGAGAGAGAAGGAGATAATCTGTTTTGATTCTCTCTCTCTCGGTTTCTTTCTTTGTTTCATATTTCTTTAGAGAGAGAGAAAAGAGAAAGTCTCTCTGTTTGTTACCAAAATAAATGGTTGAAGAGAGAAAGAAAGATGAAATACGTGGCCCAATCGGTTTTCACCTGCTGGCGCTGACATGGTAGTTAAGATGGGCCGCTACAGTGTCTCGCGGGACTTTCAAAATGTTGCAACCTCCTTTAGGATGAAAACATGTGTCACCTGATTGGTAATAACTGTTAGATCCTCTCGGGCTACGGTAATATCCTGCTCCGCATCACACCGAGTAAACGCTGAAATCAAATCCCGAGCGCAGTCCCGCTAAGCCCACCAGAATACCGAAATAAAAATCTCCCCTTCGGATTCTCGCCACATGTCCCTCTTTGTTTTTTTACTTTGACTAAAACTTTGACCTGGCCTATCTTTCGCATCCATGCTCCGATTTGATTTTCGCTTTCGCCATCGGGTTCGTCTTGGATTCTAGTTTCATCCGAGTATCACAATTTCCAAAATCAGCAAATGACCAAACAGCCCCTCATGTGTGTCTTTCTCCCGATTTTAACTGTTTTCCACTCCGAACTCCGTTAAAGACACCTGAGAAGGAAAATCAAACAAATGATCAGAGTAACCGCTCTAACTGGACTAACTAACCTGAATTAAGAGATTCAGATGGGACATTTTCATGTCTCATCAATCACCCAACGTTGAAAACTATAATTTTGATTCTGATAGGCAAGGGACACTAAGCATGGGGATAGAACAAATAAAGGAGAAGCAGAAGGAAGAGGAGGAGGAGGATGAGGTGGTGATGGTAGGGACTGTGGCGGTATACTACTAATTCCGATGGATGATGAACCAAACGGAACTAAATGGGCCAAATGTAACTACTATTTTGTGTTGGCATATAAGTATTTTCAGTGATGATGACTTCATGAATTTTATATGATGAAATCAATTCCAAACTCAAGATTTCGTAGACACGTACTCTTAGTTTATATTTTCGATTTGCAAATCGAGTTTGCAAGATATGCAACTCAAGATTATATTCTGCAAAGCTTGCAAATCATATTTGCAAATCTATATTTTTTCAAACACAGTTTGCAGTTTATCTGAGTTCTTTTTTTTTTTTTTAAAGTATTGAAAGTGGATCTTGCTAGAAAGCTAATAAAAAATCATTTCTAAATATATAATTTTTGTAGAAATCCGACATCTCAAACAAAAGTTATATCGATTTAAAATGGCCGCGGCTTTGGGGAATAAAGAAAATTCTCCATGGAATAAATTCTCGAGGGAATCCAGATTTTTTTGAAAATTCTCCGGGGAATAAATTTTTATAGGGAATACAGAACACATTTTTTTTGAAAGTTCTCCTCCATCTCATCTGTTCTCTCTGCCACTTCATCTTCTCGACACCACATCATCTTCTCCAGCGAAAGTCGCCGACCGGCCAATTTTCTGGTCGGCGACCTTTATAATTTTTTTTTTTTTAAAATTTTCTCTTTCTTCTCCCTCTTTAAATTTTTTTTTCTTTTCTCTCTCTAGAGCAGATCTAGAGAGAGAGAAGGTCCGTTCTCACGAACAGACCTTCAATGGCGTAGTAGGTCTAGGTGTTATAGTTATTCGTTTTTCAACAGATTGAGACCTTCTAATAACTGGTAATGGCGTTGTGGTAGTAGTTGTAGTAGTAGATGAAGAAGAAGTTAGAGGAGATGGAAACCTTCTTGATGAAGAAGAAGATGAAGAAGATGAAGAATTAACATATGACATATACTTAGAAGTAATTTCTTTAGATTTAGGTCTTCTGGAAGTAAGTCCATTGTCTCTTTCAGAAGGTAAAAGAGGAGCTCTTGTTGGTGTTTGATGTCGATTTGAAGTTGTTGTTGTTGTTGTTGTTTCATCTTTGGGGTTTGAAGAACGAGTATTTGAAACTGTTGTAGAAATGGCAGCCACCACTATCATAGAGAGCTTCTGATCTCTTCTTCTCTCTCTATTTTACTTTCTCTCTCTAAAACCCCTCACATTTCCCCTCTTTCTTGCTTCTCTGTTTTCACCAAAACCTATAAATCAAAACAACAAGAACAACATTGTTGAAAAATAAACAAAACTCTTCTAGATTGGTTACTCAAATGGAGATTCTGCTGCTGGTGATATAAACAACAATATTCAAAGGGTTTGAGATGCGAGATTTTAGAGAGAGAGAGAGAGGAAGGGAGATTTTTAGGGATAAATGTAGGAAAAATGAATTGTTGGTTAGACGAAAGGAGAGAGCATAAATGAACTCTTCCAAATCCTTTTCTACTCCATTACCAGTTTCTACTCCATTACTAGTTTCTTCCTTATATAAACTCTTCCACATCTGAGAAGATGCTGTCACGAACAGACCACCTGTTCGTGAGAACAGATATGTTGTCCATTACTAGCTTCTCTCTCTAGATCTGTTCTAGAGAGAGAAAAGGAAAAAAAAGTTTAGAGAGGAGAGAGAAAATTTAAAAAAAAAAAAATTTCTATGTTTGAAGGTCGCCGACCGAAAATTGGCCGACCGACGACTTTCGCTGGAGAAGATGATGAGGTGTCGAGAAGATGAAGTGGCAGAGAGAGGTGATGAGATGGAGGAGCCTTTTTTTATAGCATCTTCTAAAATTAGAACCCCCTTAGCAATAAAAAGAAACATAAAAAGTCAATCTTATGTGACTAGTTTTAAGAAAAGTCTTTATACCCTGGAGAATTTTTTTATTCCCCAAAGCTGCGACCTTTAAAATTTAAAGAAAAATAAAAGAATTTAGTTACACAAAGTGACAAAAAAGGGTATTTTAGTATTTGCACACTTTTTGACCTGAATAATAATTTTCAAATGTTTTGTGTTTTTCTACTCATTTTCAATATTATTTGCAACTTTCTAGAAATTACCCCTGAGAAAATGATTGTTTAGGTTGAGAAAAATATTATAAAAACTAAAAAAGCCTCTATTCATATCTATTGATTAAAAGTGGTCAAAATATTATAATAAAACAGAACGGAAAACGATGACTGGGACAAACATCCTTTTTTTAATATAGGATATTGTCTAGAAGTCCTTGTCAAAATTTAACATACAGTCCTTCGTAGAAATAAAGTTACCTATTTTAAAAACAATAATCCTTTCCTTCTTAGAAATAAAATAACTAATTTAAGATTAAAAGGACAAAATAAAATATGAAGGGTTAAAAAAAGAAAAAAATCTCTCTCTCTCTCTCTCAATAAAATAATAACTAATTTGAGAGAAAAGAAACAAAAAAATAATAACTAATAAAAATATCTCACTCAATAAAATATAACAATAAATTTCGTAACATTTGATTTATACAAGTGTCCGTGCCCTGGGCACGGGATATACCCTAGTATTATAATAATATAGAAAGTAAGTTTAAAATAATTTGAGTAATTGTTGTTAAGGTCGTTTTCTATTTTTCACGTTCCCAAAATGCCCTTATCTATTCAAAGTAGCTTTCCTCTCAACAAACCTCAATGTTTTAGGGTTTTCTTTTCTTCTGACAGAGAAAATGAGAGATTTAGCGAGAGAGAGAGAGATGATGATTCGACTTTCAGAGATAGAACACGACCCCAAGGCATCATCATCTTCGTGCTGATCTTCTTCTTCTTCGTCACCATCTTCCTCCAGATCACCTTTAGACGAACATATTTTTTACCAGTCTTTCGATAAAGATTTTGAGTATAAATGGATCAACGAAGCAGCAGACAAGGATGACAATGAGTATCAAGGTTGGTTCATTCTCTACTTTGAAACTTATAGATAGATTCCTGTTTTCTGGTTGATGAAACTCTTCTAATAGATTTCACGGTATTTTGTTCTTACTTGGGTATTTAGAAGTGATGATAGATTCAGTGATTGAATTTCATCTTTTTAATGTATTTTGAGCTATAAATTTCAGTACCCGTTCTTTTGTTTTGTAAATCATCCCATTCTTTGAGAATTATCAGAAGAAGACAACCATAATACAAATATTCCCCTGGATCCTTTGCTCTCCGAACTCAGAAATTCATTCTTCAATCTCCAACCATCAGTCCCTTTGAAACTCTTGAAAATAGTTTCATTGACATTATCTTTTTTTAGCTTCTAAACCTAATTTGTATCTGTTATTGTAAGACGAGAAACCTCTCAAAAACATTCATTCTTCGTTCGGAGATGGTTAGAGTGAGTCTTTCGCTTGATGTCTTCACTTATAGTATACTTATAAAAGAACTCTGTGAAATGGGTAGAATGACAGAGGGATTCGATCTTTTGAAAAAGATGGAGAAAAAAGGTATGATGGCAAACTCGATAACGTATAATATCCCTATATCTAACTTAATTATTTGTGGGAATTAACAAAAATTTGAAGTTAATGGTTTAATTCCTTATTCTGCTGAAGCAGTAGTAATGACACTTGTTCCGCGCTTAGGTTGGCCTTATTTTCGGGTTGGAAGAGAATCAAAGTATCAAACAGTAGTATATAGTGCAATTCTTGCTTCTAGACTGTACTTCATTGAGTTTTTTCCCTTTCTTTCTAAGAGTTACTAATGTTTTAGATTTCTATCCAAGAACGAGGCTGTTAGTGTCCGCTGTTTTGTCATTCTGATGAGAAAATGTTGTTGTATGTAGCCATTAGCAATATTCACACAGTAAAGCTGCTGCGAATTATAGTGTTATTTTGAAGTTAAACTGTGAATCTTTTCATGCATTTCCATATTTCCCAACTAAACTGCATCATAAATGTATGCTGTAGTGTCAGTTGGAATCATAGATTTTATCCATGTGACTAGGATCATTTGAACTTGTGCATCTGTTTCCTTAAACCTTAGATGCTATACAAAATTACAAATATGTTCTTTTGCTTCTGTTTTTGCTAGTTTTGTGTTAGAATCAGTGAGAAGGTGAAGGCTACAGAGACACCTGAAAATGAGCCACTGAGAAAGCGTGAGAGGAAACCAAGCTAAAAGATGGGAGCAAATGACAGTGACGAAGTGGACGATGAAGCTCCCAAAGAAAACCAAGATGCTGCAGCTGGACAAGAACTAAAAGAGCGGAAAGATGACGGAACGAAAGAAGCAGAGGGACTGAAGAGAAAAATGCAGTAGAGGTAACTACGGGAGATGGAGTTGGTTCTAGAACGAAACTGAAGACAGCATTGCGGGTTCCGGACCCAAGGAAGAGAAAGTCTCCGAAATGAGACCTCCCTTATCAGATTCTGTTCTACCTGTTGAGGGAGAAAAGGTGGTCCTCTGAAAAAGAAGATTTGGGTAGGCGGCGAGGCTCCTCGGCAAAGTTTACTCGAAGTTATCCTAGCAACAACCCCGACTATAAGGAGAACCAAGAAGAATAAAAACCATCCGTGACCCACTCAGTGTAATTGCCAGGGAGCCCAGCATCGGAACCTATCTCCTTTCCGTTGTTGAAACCCCCAATTAGTCCGGATTTCATTTCTTCTTTTAGACTAGATTCATGGATGGTGGTAAAAATTGAATGGCCGCCGAGTCGATTTAGTTGAAGTATTGGTGCATAAGTATTATATATTATCTTTGTGATTCATAATTTCTGCTAATCCAGTGATCTGTTCAAACACCAACCGATCCAAGCTCATAATTCTTCATTTCAGGCATTCTTCTTTCTAGTTATATTATCACCCTTGGGCTTTTGAAAATTTTAATACTGACAGTCAACTAAAGTGAAGATGTGCTTCAATTTTTGCATATAAGATTTCAATTTTTGACATAGAAATTCCAAGGCCATTTGTTATCAATAGGGCCAAACTCATGATTTCGTAGATAAATACTCTTAGTCTATATACTCGATTTGCAAATCGGGTTTGTAAGATATGCAACTCAAGATTCTATATTCTGGAAAGCTAGCAAATCATGTTTGCATTCTATATTTTGCAAACACAGTTTGTAGAAGAGATTGTTGCAAACAAATGTTTGCAATAGTTGGTTGCAATCACGTTTGCAGAACAGATTGTTACAAACACGTTTGCATAACAGATTGTTGCAAACACGTTTGCATAACAGATTGTTGCAAACACGTTTGCATAACAGATTGTTGCAAACACGTTTGCATAACAGATTGTTGCAAACACGTTTGCATAACAGATTGTTGCAAACACGTTTGTAGAAAAACGTAAAGGAAAAAACGCCGTTTTTTTTGGGTTTTATTTTGGAAAAAAAGTATCAAAAGTGGATCTTGTTAGAAAGCTAATGAAAAATCATCTCTAAATATATAATTTTTATAAAAATCCGACATCTCAAACAAAAGTTATATCGATTTAAAATTTAAAGAAAAATAAAAGAATTTAGTTACACAAAATGACAAAAAAAGGTATTTTAGTATTTGCACACTTTTTGACCTGAATAATAATTTTTAAATGTTTTGTGCTTTTCTACTCATTTTCAATATTATTTTGACCTTTAAAGAAATTACCCCTTTTGTTAAAGGGGTCAAAAAACGAAGGATCTTGCTCTTCTTAGAAAAACTAAGCCAAAGAAAAATTATCATCAATTTATGTTGTTCCATAATATCAGATCCACACAACTTTGTTAACATAAAGATGAAGGTACAAAATCACTATGATCATTTTGTAAAATTTGTATTTTTTGGAGTAAATTTGCTATGGTCCGACGGATGAAATTTGAGGAGTTGGCTAATGAAAACGATTGTTTTTGAAACTTGGAGAGAAGAGAAGTGTTGTGGCCCTACAGCTACCCGTTGATCAACAAGTCTTAACAGATGAAATGGCGTTATCCCTCTTGAGCTATCAAAGCTTTGGGTGATTTGGATAAAATAAGGTGGGTATTTCGAGAAATAAGAAAATTATTCGGGGTACAATGTTTTGGGTGAAAATAAAAAAAATTGACACATTTTGTTTCTTCCAAACACTTCAACCTTTCAGCTTCTTCTTCCTCAACAAAAATTTCGGCGACATCCACCATTAACGTCGTCCACCACCAAGTTCGTCTCTTCTTTCTCTCTTTTCTCCCCTATTTATTTTATCCACTCTCTCCCTCTTTGTTATTGGTGGTTTATAAGTGTTGGGTCTTGTTACTACCTAACATGTCCTCTAGTGTTGTAAGCGGAATCGCAAACATCATATGTTTAACACTAGGTTTTCAGGATCATATACATGAACTAATCTGTGAACTACAATGGAAAGAAGATTACCTTAATCGCTTTCCCACGAACTAAATCCCGACTAGTATTCGGACTATAAGAGCTCCAAGCGTAGCTCCTCTACTTGAGACATCGAGTTAGTTGACTAGAACTCCCTCCTTCGAGACAACTAGGATCTTCTTGAAGGTTGAGATGAAAAACTCCTTCTTCTTGACTAGATAGATAAACTGGGAGTTTCTCTCTCTTTCTCTCTGAGAAAACTCACTCTGAGAAAACTCACTCTGAATTTTGTGTGAATTCAGTTGCCCTTTAGGTTGTCTAACTTGGTCCTTATATAGAATCCCTAAAATAGGAATTAGACCCAAACTAGGATTCATTAAGGACACAAAAGGATAATTCCCTAAAACACCCTTTTAGGGTTATTAGGGTGCCCGACCAGTGTAGCCATTAATGGGCTTGCCTGGCCGACCCACTCATTCCCCAACCGTCCATGACATGACCGTCCCCTTGCATAGGTCGACCATCACATGGCCGACCCACCTAAAGACTTTTCGGTCCTCCCTTTTGGGCCCGACTTTGTCTATCTTTGTCCGGACTCCTCCGAACCTTTTAGACTTATCAAAAGTGGATCCAATCCATCTAATTGCCAAACTCCCGCTAGTCAATTCTCTCCGTTCACCCGTTGTAGGATCCGGTCTATGTTAGCCGCGAATTACCGAAGTGATCTGACGATCGTAAGTGGTTTCCAGCTAAACATTACGACCCATAATTCGACCAGACTAGATGATCTTATGAGTAAGGTCATCGTGATCCTATTCGCCAAATCGTACGCATTGCCACCTTGGTCGAAGGACATTACTTCAGAAGGATACCATTCCTTCAGACCGAGGGAATATATCCTTCAATAAGTTTCGACGAAGAGGCTCTCCCCTTCGCCGGAAGTTATGGAAACAAAGAGAGAGAAGCAAGGAGCGGGAGGGAGAGAAAGAGAGGGAGAGAGAGAGAGTTGTTGCCGGTCGTCGCCGACTAAGAGCCAACCGGCGACTTTCTGTCGGCAGCAAGGGACAGTGTGTTTGGCTATTTTTTTTTCCCTTTTTCACCCTTTAAAAATTTTCACTTTGGATGTTTTCTTATTTTTCCAAATCACCCACCAAAAATAAAAGAGTCAAACTTGAGAAGGGAAAGTGTAGCGCCCTGACCTCCGAGTCGGAGAATCAGACGAGTTGGATCGTCGAACAAAGCTAGCAATTTTCAATAGTTGGTTTCGAGTATTTATTTCAGTCGATTCATACGACCCATTGGATATATCTCGAGAAATAATAGAGTTTGACTAGTCACATGTAAAGGTCGGACGTTGTTTGGCAATTGTTCTGTATTCGTTAGTTTTCTTTGTGATCCGGTTAGTAGGGTCATATAATTTTTTCATGGTTGGTTGTGGGAGGAAAAGGAAATAAAAAGTTAAATTAAGGTTCTAGTGGAGGTTGAATTAGAGAGATATTAATATAGTGGGACTTTCTTGGGAAGTAGGTATAAATGGAGGACTTAAAATAGATTAACTTTCATGGCCACTTCACTAAACGACATGTGGCACCCAATTCCCTTACTTCGCCAACCTCATTTTATGCCTTACACGTGACAACCAATTCATAACCCCTCCTTTCCATTTCCCATTTTCATTTCTTTCAAACCCAATAATCCATTAGCAAACATCAGATTAAGGTTGTAACGACAGGAAAATAGGGCTTCGAGCAATACAAATTTTATTCGTCGATTATTTCGCGTTCGATGATCGGAATTCAATGAAACTTGTTTCAGGTAATCCGATTCGACTTGTTCTACCTATCTATCCGTTTAGAATTTTCTATTTCGTCCGTTTTTGGTGGGTTAACGATAGTTATTTCGATAACTGTATAGTTGGGTCTAATATCTTTTGGGTTCGTAATTTAGAGCTATTTGGGATAGTTATGGTTATATCTCTTCGAATGATTTATGTTCAGGGTCATGTTTAGGAGATTATGGACTAATTTGCAGTGTCCAAATATAGACGGGGTGTTGCCGAATTATTTTACGGTTCGAATTTCATATTTGGACTAGTTTTGGGAATGAATTGGAATAGAAATGGTTACCCGAACTTTGTCATATTTCACAGAAATTGACAGTTTGAGTTATAGATTCATATTACTGGACTTGTTATATGGTTTGTCAGCTCATGAAGACTCGGAAATATAAAATAGAGTTCATGGTTTGTTGCTTGGTTGATAAGGTGTATCGGTTGTTCGATGGGACGTCTTAGTGATCTCTTTAGTGCCGATAGGACATTTCTAGTATAGTTTCATTCATTTTATGCATTCTTGCTCTGCAAGAGGACTCTTGACAGTTATGTAACTGTCAAATGACAGTTTTGCCCTTTCATATTTCAGTAGGACTAATGAACTGCAATAGGGAGCTCGAGGAGAAGTGGAGCTTAGTCAGGAGCACCATTGGAAGCGCAAGAAGAGGTAGGATCCTATGAATCTTACTTGGAGCACGGGTATTCCCCGTTTCACCATTATATATATATATATATATATAGTTAGTCATTTTCTTCTTTTTTATAGTTCTCTAGTTCAATTTATGATATGATATGGTATGATATGTATGTATGTGGTGTGCTCTATGTTATGGATGTTTCTCTTTTAAAAACAAATTGGTTTTTCTGAAAAATAATCACATGGAGGCGGAATCGCTTGATCTGTGTGATCGTTTTGTGTGGATTGTAAACACGTGGTGGCGGAATCGCTTGAGCTGCGTGTATAACATGGAGGCGGAATCGCTTGATCTATGTTACGTGTAATGGTTGTTTTACGACGGGCATTGGTTGGTCCCCTTGTTTATTTTATGTTATGGATTAGCCATGAATTATGTCAAGGGTTACTGATGAGACATGTAACAGTCTCATTTGAACCTCTTAACTCGGGTTAGTTAGTCCAGTTCGAGCGGTTACTCTGATTATTTGTTTGATTTTCTTTCTCAGGTCTCATTTACGGAGTTCGATGCGAAAACATTGTGATAAAGACACACTTGAGGGGCATTTTGGTCATTTTAATGACAAGGGTATTCTGGTCAATATTAGTGTTCAGATGAGAAGTGGAGTCCATGACGAGTCCGTTGGTGAAAACAGGGGTTAAATCGGAGTCCGGACGAGAAAGATAAAGCGAGTCAAAGTTTGGGTCAGAATTAGTTGACTATAAGTCAACCTAGAGCTCGGCAGACACGTGGCAAGAAGAGAGTGCAACAGATGGACGGCTATACGCGCGGGCGGTATGATTTCGGGCATGTCAGGACGCCTCCGGGATTTCTCAATGGATCTGGATCAGGTGCATCGCGGGTTTTAGTTACAGTACTCCCCCGCGCAAACATACGGAGATGGACGTCTTTGATTTTTACTAAACACATGGCAGCATCTGAAGACTGCGTTCCCACTTAATTTTATCCGCCGAGAAGCATCAAATAATTCATGTTTGACAGCTCATGTTCTCGGATTGGCCCAAAATCTTGGGAATATTTGCATTCCTTTCCATCTTTCTCTAAACTGTAGAGAGAGAGAGAGAAAGTTGGGAACAAATGAAAGAAAGAAAGTGAAGAGAAGGAAAGAAGATATAACAGGAAATTTGTGAAGAAGAGAGAGAGATTTTTAGGAATGAAACAGTAGAGAGGGAAAGTTTAAGGGAAGGAGGATATTAGAAGAAGATTGATAGAGATATATTTTGGGAGAGCTAAAGAGAGAGGAGGATCCTCTCGGCTATAATATAACAAAACTCGGCTGGGAGAGGGGATTCATCTCCTCACGGCCAGAAAGAGAGGAACCACTTATCATCTTCATCAACTCGGCTGGGACTAATCATCTCCTCCATTAAGAGTTACAGGTCTCGGCCAAGAAAAAGAAAAGATCACATCTCGGTTTTTGGGAGTCGAATTGAAAAGGGGGGTTCGGCCATTAACAAAGGAACCGAGAGGTTAAGAGAGAGAGAGAGAGGCTGCTCCATTAAAGAAAAAAACCGAGTTAGAGAGAGAGAAGGAATTTGAGTTACTGTTTTCTGTTTCTTCTTCTTCTGATTCTTCTGTTAGTGAGAGAGAGAAGATCAGATTGAAAGATTAGAGAGAGAGAAAGCTCCTGGTTTGTAGAGAGAGAGAGAGAGATTGAATAAATTATAAAAATCCATTAACATTGTCTTCTTCTTCTCCTTTCTTTCTTGTTTCTGTTAGAGAGAGAAAGAAAGAGCTATATTATTGTTTATAGAGATAAAGAGAAAGGATAGAGTGAGAAAGAAAGAGAAAACAGAGAAGGAAAGAGAAAAACC
>BEHA01020437.1:21968-44220 GCA_002897215.1 Eschscholzia californica subsp. californica
GACCTTCGGGTTATCTCATTCCTATTTGTTGTTGTTCAGTTGCAGGTATTGGTGACCCGGAGTGACATAGTTTACTTCGACGGCTCACATTATGTAAGATTATAATTTCTATTATATTTTCAACATAATCCCAACGTTAATATTATATATGTATCATCTAGAATAGTTAGGATCGTTCTCTCACTTGTTTGCGATTGTACACATGTAAATAGTATGCACATTATCACTTTTTTTTTTCTTTGATGCTATTGTTATTTAGAAGTTTGTGAGATATGTATGAATGTTTGACAATTTTTTCCAGGTTTGATATGTTCAATTTATAGAGGAGACTCTGTCCAAATTCAGTCTCTTCTGTGAACTATTCATAAACATTAATTCAAGTTGTTTTTCTCTTTTTGAAAACTATTTTGGGTTACATATTTTCCGAACATATTTTCAAAAGGTTTAAACTATATTTGATTTTCCGCTGTGTTTGTTCTTGATTTGTAACCCGTGATGAGAGTTTTGGCTTGGGTTTATATTTGAAACTGGTTTGAGTTAGTATTAGACCGAGTTTCTTTTATAAACTGCCGGGCAAACCGTGATTCGGAACACGGGGCGTCACAGAAAGAGGAAAAAAAGTTTGCATTTGTAGACAGAGAAATCGGAAACAACCTACATTCTCAAGGTTTAGAAGATCTTGTCCAAAGCTTTAGGGAAATACTGAAAGCTACTGTATCTTCAAGCTATAGATTCGGATGGATAAGTACCCATAATCTTCTATCATCTCTTTAATTCAACAAATGTTACTTTCGTTACTTGTTTAGTTTTTGATTTATATTTGTACGAGTAGTGAAAATTCTATCATTTCATTGGTGGGACATTATGAATTGTTCTCCAATGATTTTCACCAACTGTAAATACCTCAAAGTATGACACTTCCTTTAATTTACAGGAAAGATCAGGGTGATGTGTCGTCCACATAATCAATACTTTATGTTGTTCGTAACGCGATCAAATGCAAATCCAAATCCAAATAAAAGAGATTGATATTTATAAGTTTTCTTTCCAAAGGCTGATTCGATTTCTTCTCTTGTGAAGAGATTGTAGATTTTAAAAGAACTTCCCCAAACAAAACATAACTAGACCTCAAAATTTGTTTCTCCTTCAATTCAAGTGGACATCTTGTCACTTAGTCAATACTCTTTTTGAGGAAATCTAGTGTGAACAATCTAGTTTCGCAAGCACAAAGTTAGGAACCCATAAGGAGTGTTTTATTTCATTTCAAGAACAATGTAACGAGATAAAATGTTTGTCTTCGTGAATCAGATACAAACGACTCTTACATACACACTTAAAAAGCATCAGTGACTTTGCTGAAGTCTGCTAAGTATTTCTAACATAATTTCATCACTCTTCTAAACGACTTTTCTACATTGCAGTTTGACTAGTGTGTTTTCTTCTCTCTCGTTCTTAAGCCGTGTAAGTTTCTGAAACATCCAACCAGAGGCGGAGCTAGGATTTGAAATCACACCTGGCTAGCCTAAAATATTCAATAAAACAAACGTAGAAAAGAAAATTTTGTCCAAGAGAAGGGGAAAAATAGGCAAAAAAAGGTGCTTTGAGGGGGATTTGAAACCTGAACCTCATGTGTGTGGGGGTGAATGCTTTACCACTAAGCTATATCTTTCTAGTTGTTTAAGCATATTCTGTCACTGGCTGCCTAATAGTTGCTTATACCTTAGTGAGCCATTTGAGGAATTCTATCCCTGGCTGCCTAATAGTTGCTTATACCTTAGTGAGCCATTTGAGGAATTCTATCCCTGGCTGCAGCCAGCGATAGTCTCCACTAAGATCCGCCCATGCATCCAACCCCTTTTAAAGTAGTTCACCCCCGGCCCTAATTAGGGAATCAGACTTAAATTAGAATCAAAACCTAAAAATAGAAAGATTAACAAATGAGATAGATAGAATCCGGATTTGAATTAGAATTAAACAAAAAAATAGATGTTTTAGAAAGATTACTGAGTAAGATGGAGAATCAAGAATTTGCAGCAAGAACTAGAAGAGGAAATGTTGCTTTGTTTCCACTTCCACTAACCCTATAACGATTTACTCCTACATTGTGTTTCAATAAAATACCTACTCTCCAGTAGCCTTGTAATCTAAGTTTTTAAACTAATATATATATATCGTTGATAATATAGGAAATTAATCAACGATATATATATATATATATATATCGTTGATAATATAGGAAATTAATAACCGTGAAAATCTACTGATGATACATAAAATATCCAGACGTTGACTAACGTCTGAGAGTCAAAATCAAACCTGAAGTCCAACGGGTTAACCCGGCTTAAGGCAGCAGGACAGCTGAATCCTTGACGATCCACTACACACTCCCTTAACTGGAAGGTCGGCTAGAGGAAACTAGACCTGTTACGCACCCGGCATGAACAGATCAACCCTGGGGTCTTTGAAGGAACGAGGGGGTCCACGTAGGTTCAGTCGATGCCATACGCACAGAACTGAGATGGAAGAAGCGTACTTGCAACCTACCGACTTAATCTCGAAATAGCTTTAGAGATCTCAGTCAGTTAGGGAGCTCGAAGTGTTTAAGCAAGTTTGGACCTCACTCGTCTAAGGGAGGAAGCTTCTCCCAGAAGACCTATCACACTGGAAAGATATCGACAGAAGATCCTTAAACTTAAGAACTTTCCTCTATCCCGGATTCAAGATAAACACAAAGGGAAAACTTCCTAGTTTTCCCTCAATGGCAAACGTAGCCGCCTCAAAGGAAATCACAATCGCCTCTTAAGCCTATAAAAGACCCCCCAAACCGCCTTCCAAAAGACAACATCGAGGGACATCCTGACATCTCGAAACTCAGAGAAAAACCCCCCTAAATCATATACTTATAAACTCTAGAAGGAGAAACCAGAGTTCCCATAACTCGCCCTAAAAAAGGTTTAGTCGCCATTAATCTTTTTACAACAAAGAACACCCTGACTGTCTTGAGCGTCGGAGCGGTTTTCGAACCCTTTGCAGGTTTTCCCCCCTCGGGAATCGACGAATAAGAGCTTGGAGCAAGGAACAAGGCGAAAGGAGTAAGGAAAAAGGAGCTGAGAACCAGAGCTGGAACCAGAGCAGGACGAAGGAACATTCATTCACCTAACTGAATATACCAGCATAACGGAGGTTGTCATGCATCAACTCCTTTTTTCATGCTGATATAACGGAAAACTATTTTTTGGCATCAGTATTTGGCGCTAGAAGAAAGGCATCTCTACAGCAAAATCATCAATTCGGTAAACTCGAACCCCTTTTCACTATCAAAACTAACTGTTTTCTTTAGCCNNCATGTCCTCTAGTAGACACACCACTAAAGAACTCGTGGCGGGACCACCCTCCCCGGAAAGAGCAACGCCTGAGGTCGAACGACCTAAGGAAGAAAAGGCCCAAGAAGAAGAAGAAACAGAGAAAACAACGAACCTCACAATACCCGTGCAGATTGGGGTCAAATCCAGCGAAATCACCTATGTGGGTAGCACTCTAACCGAAGTCGAGAGAAATGAGCTGGGCTCCTTACTAAAAGCCCATCGCCTTTAATAGGCTCCAAGCCTACAATATCAAGTTGAATCCCAAAAAGTGCGCGTTCGGAGTAACGTCGGGAAATTTGCTCAGTTTCATAGTAAGCCACCGAGGGATAGAGGCTTACCCTGCCAAGATCACCGCGATAAAAGACATGCCAAACCCAAAAAGCAGAAAAGACGTCCAACGGCTGACAAGAAGACTGGCCTCCCTCTCTAGATTCCTGAGCAAGATGGGAGACAAGACCCCCCCCCTCTCTTTAAAGTCCTCTGAAACGTACCAGACTTCGTATGGACGGCGGAAGCGGAACAAGCCTTCTAGAGCCTAAAAGCACACTTGGAGGGTTACCCATCCTGGTCACCCTGTTGGGTTTTACATGTATCTAATACACTATCTAGTGCTCTAAGCAGAATCTCTACATTTATTGTTAACACTAGATTATCAGGATCGATGTGCAAGAACTAATTATGAACTAGAATTAGGAAAAACTATCCTTTATCGCGTTTTTCCCTCGAACCTTTCCAATCGCATGCAAGATCCAGAGCTCCATATGTCGCTCCTCTACTTGAGACACCGAGTAGGTTGACTTGATCTCCCTTCCTTAATGACTGCTAGGACTTTAATGGAAGGTTGAGAAGAACCCTTCTTCTTGACTAGATTGATAGAACATGAGCCTCTCTCTAATTTCCCCTCTCTCCATAAGCTGTTTATTGAGAGAGAGAGAGAGAGAGAGAGAGAGACAAGTAATACTTTCGACTTCAGACCTTCAAATAAAGCAAACACACACGAGTTACTTCTACTCCTTAGTCTCTTTACTTTCAACTAAGGAGTGGCGGGACTCATGATGATGCATAAAATGTCCAGACGTTGACTAACGTCTGAAGAGTCAAGATCAGACCTGAAGTCTCTTGGAACGACTCGGCTTAAGGCAGCAGGACAACTTAGTACCCGATGGTCCACCATACGTTCCCCTAATTGGGAGGTCGGCCGGAAGAAATCATCTCTGCATTAAACGCCCTTGACATGAATAGATCAGCCCTGGGATCTTAAAAGGAATAAAGGGGGTCTCCACGGGTTCGGCCCATATCTTACGCCCAGAACTGGGGAGATATCAGCGTTGCGCGACCAAATCACTTAATCCCGGACTTTCTAGAAAGATCTCAGTCGGCCTCACATCTTGAAGTGTTTAAGCCCGATCGGACTCCACGTATCTAGAAGAGGAAACTTTTCCTTTAAAGTCTATCACTCCGGCAAGATATATACAAAGTATCCTCGAACTTAGGAACTTTCCCTCCTCAAAGATCCCGGATAGACTCGAAGAGAAACCCTAGATACGAAAAAGAGGTAACTTCCCTTACGGTTTGACGGCCAACGCCTCACCACCACCACTAATCACAGTCGATCTAACTTTGCCTATAAAAGGCCCCCCCACTTCGTCCTTTACAGGACACGATATCTTCATACCAGAAAAGATCACCCAATACTCAGAGTTCCCACAACTCGCCCCCCAAAAGGATCGATCAATATTCATTATTTTACTGCAAAGAGCACCCTGACTGTCTTGAGCGTCGGAGCGGTTTTCGAACCCTTTGCAGGTTTTCCCCCTCGGGAATAGACAAACAGGAGCCAGGAGCAAGGAGCTGGAGCGAGGAGCCACAACATAGGAACAGAGCCAGAGTAGAGAAGCAGAGCCAAAGTAGAGCAGAGAAGCAGAGCGGAGCAGAGAAGCAGAGCTGATCAGAGGAATCTCTCCGCTCCAAACAGAATATACCATCATAACGGAGGCTGCCATGCATCAACTCCCTTTTCCATGTTGATTTAACCGGAAGCCAATTTTTGACATCAACATTTGGCGCTAGAAGGAGTGGATCTCTCCAGCAAATCATCAGATTCGGTAACCCGAAACTCACTCAATACTTCTTCAGAACTAATTACTTTTCCTAAAGATCTCCACGAATGAACACCTAGTGAAGACCGAGAATGATCTTTATATCTCATAATGATCTCGGCAGCCCTCGAGCGTTTGAAGGTCGAAAGAAGGAAACAGGAAGAGAGGATAACAAAACTTCTAAGCGACCTAGACATAGCAGAGACCACGCTGAGGTCCCTGCTCGGGAAAAACCCTAGAGCAGCAGAAAGTCTGAGGGGTCCTCCATCCCCGGGAATAGGATCGTTCTCAGGGACAATTTTTTTTTTATTAATCTCACCCAAGCTCTCCTGGATACTTTGGGAAAGCCCTCCGATAAGAGGACCGCCAACTTAGGCCAGGGAGGCCAGACCGGTAGCCAGGCAATTCAAGGAACGACCCCAGCGGTGATAGCAATCAGGCGTTAGACAACACTGGCGAAAGAGCTTGGCGGAATATCAGAAACTCTGGCGGAGATATTCACAGAGGCAGAAACGGAGTCCGGATCCGAGAGCGAAGAAAGTGTCAACGTAATAGTTGGGGGGCCAACTCATGTAGAGGACAGGAGCAATAAACGTCGACTGAAGAACCACGAAGTCATGACGATACACGACGAGGTCTCACCTCCTGTGATTTTCACCGATTATGACCTAAAAGGGGTGATCACGCCCCATGCGGACCCCCTGGTGTTAACAGCGTTAGTCGCTAATTAGAAAATAGAGCGCATTTTAATCGACACCGGGAGTTCCACAAAGATCATAAGCCGGACGTGCCTCTAGAAGCTCCAAGTGAGAGCACATCACACCGAAACTTATGATCATTATTTGACAGGTTTTGGCGAAAATCGAGTACGAGCTGGGGGAAAAGTTACCTTGCCCATACTTATCGGGGAAGGGGCGACCAGCAGAGCACTGATGATAGAATTCGTAATCGTCGACAAGCTACATGCGTACAATATCATCCTAGGATGAAATTTCTTGAGAGAATCACAAGCCGTGATCTCAATGAACCACCTAGCTATAAAATTCTCGATCCCAGGATCCAACCTGGTGGGAACAATAAAGGGAGACCGGGCGGCCGCAAGAGAGTGCTACGCTGTCTCGGCTCAGCATTGTGGACGACCAGCAGTGGTTCCCACCCTTGCAAGCACCGGAAAAGTCACCTACTTCAATCGCACCGTGGACATGCAGGAGTAGCGCCGCTAAGGTCAGTATTGCTCCCTACCTCACACAGATTACCTATATATATATTATCATTACTTTAACCGTTAGGCAAGAAAAGTAGCGCTACTAGCTACATATTTTATCTCTATATATATATATATATATATATAAACCATATTATCCGTTAGGCAAGAAATGTAACACTCCTAGCTATATATTTTACCTATATATATAAACACTATTTTAGCCATTAGGTAAGAAAAGTAGCACTCCTAGCTACATGTTTTACCTATATATATATATATATATATATATATATATATATATATAAACACTATTTTAGCCATTAGGCAAGAAAAGTAGCGCTGCTTGCTACATATTTTGTCTAATAAAATAAAATATTTTCAGCATAAAACGCTATAAAAGGAAGAGTTCTGGTTAAACTCATCTCGCTCTGAATCGAGCAGGTAGTTCTGATAACGAAAGCCACGACCGGGGGACCTAAAGGTAGCCTTGGTAGCGAGAGCAACGACCAAGGGCCTAATCTAAAATCATCCATGCTAGCGAAAGCCACGACCAGGGACAGGACAACCTCTCTAGCTACGACAACGACCGAGGGCCCTAAGGAGCGGTCCTAGTTAAACTTAACAAATCAGAGGAGAAGATAAAGAAATAATTATATTAGATAATTATTTCAAACCAAAAGAAATAACTTCAACAAATCAGAGGAGAAGATAATTATATTAGATTAATAATTAGGAAACAATCTTCTCTCTCTATAAATCACTCTCTGTTTTTCTCTTGATTTCTCACTTTCTCACACAACAAATAGTCTCTCCCTCTCTTTATTCTTTAATTTCTCTCTCTCACTAAAAGAAACTAAATTACAGAACAAGAAGAACTTAAAAAAAATGTTATGGTGATTCGTTTTCTCCTTTTTGTTTTCAGCCGAGAGATGATGATCAATTGATATCTCCCTGTTTTGTTTTTGTAACTCCCCATCGAGAGATGATTAAAATCATTATGTTTTCTCTACTTTATAGGAGAAGAAGAAAATCCACTATTATCTTAGTTGTTTCCTCTCTATATATTCAGATTTCAAACGAATCTTTCTCTGAAAATCACTCGAATCCAGCTCTCTCTAAACCGAATCTTATTTTCCAATTCTCTAAATCTTCTTTGATTTTCCTGATTTCATCTCACTTTCAAAATATTATTTCCAGCCAACAACGTAATCTTCAACAAACCAAATCAACCCTTTCCTTCTTTCGAAATCTCTCTCTATATTTCATGTCCAACCAAAAAGGTAAAGAAATAAAATATACTCCTCTCTCTCTTTAAAATTGGATCAACCAAACTTTCCTTCGCTGTTAAAATCTCATCTCCAGCTCACCATTTGATCACAAGATAACCCAAGCTCCATCTTCCTCTCTAGAATCCAACCGAATAATTCCCTGTCTCAATCTCTCTCGGTCATCTCTGGTTTTTAGTATCTCTTACCTTCCCTGACTTGTTCTTAGAGCATCTCCAATGCAAAACTCAATCTTAGAAACTCGGAGTGCCACATAGGATTTTCTGAGTTTGTTATTAAAATCTTCTCTAATGTGTCGAGAGTGGAATAGAGATATCTCAAGAGGACACTCTATTTTCAGAGTGTCCTCTTGAGATATCTCTAATTGTCCAACTCATCAGTATTTAAATTCCAACCAATAGAAATCAAGTATTCGTATATTTCCAAAGTAACTAATTATTTTTTTACAAAAATAACCATGACACATAAGTAAAATACAAGAATTTAGAGTGTTCCATTGGAGACATACAAGAATTGAGGATCTCACAGGCCTAAATAGAATTTGGGCAAAAGATAGCAAAAAGGCCCGAAATAAGGGTTTTGGGCCTAGGCCGATTCGGGCACTTTTAGGACTCCGATTAGGCTGATTTTTGGAGGGACATTTCCTTATGTTATGACCATTAACTCTGCCAATTTTGGCTGGGTTTGGACGTCATCTCCTTAGGGAATTGAGAAAATACCAACTAGTTGCTATTTTCGACTATTTCCCTAAATCTTATTCTAAAGAGTGTTTTAGGAAACCTAAAAGGAGGTGGATTCTTATTAGGGTTCTATATAAACACTCTTAGGGCAGAGAATAAGGTGTGGAATTTCTCTCTAAGCTTTCTTACTCTACCACATCAAGTAGAAAGGAGAAAGTGAGCTAATTCCCAAGCTATCTTCTAGTCAAGCAAGAAGAAGGTCTTCTTATTATCAAACCACCATTGGAGTGCTAGCAAGCTTTCAAGGAGGGAGATTAAATACACTATTCGGTGTCCCAAGTAGAGGAGCTACGTTTGAAGCTCTTGGTCTTCTTTAATCTATACAACTAGTTCGAGGGAAATAGCGAATAAGGTAATCTACAATCTTCTTATTGGTTAATTACTAGTTTTGCATGATGATCTTGGGGATACTAGTGTTAGACATTAGATGTCGTTATCCGCTATAAACACTAATATAAGGGTATAATTCCCTACAGTGGCGTCAGAGCCTCTTGCAATTAACTAGTTTTTGCTAAGAATCGAACTAATTGATATTTGATATGCTTGATAGTTTGATAGATTGAGTTTATAAAGTATTTTAAAAGTGTTTTAAAAGTACTTCAAACTCATAATTTGATTACAATGAATATGATTCAACTAGTTTTTCAAATTAAAATCAAAATTGATGATTGAAAGTATTTCAAAACATTGAATTTCATTGATTTTGAATTGGTTTTCAAAATTGTTCTTGAAAAAGTTTCAAAAACCTAGAATTTTGATCCAAAATTGTTTGATTAAAAGAGTTGTTTTTGAGTTTTAGGAAACTCCCAAAAACAAAAATTTAGAATTTAGAAGTATTCTAAAAGAATTATTTTTGAGTTTTAAGAAACTCCCAAAAACAAAGTTTGGAAATTTTAAAAAAATTTCTAAAAATTTGAAAATTTTTGGAAGTGTTCTAAAAAGATTTTAGAAAGAGTTTAAAATTTGAAAGTTAGCAAATAGAGATTTGCAAAAAAAAAAAAAAAAAAAAAAAGGAAAACGGAAACTAGGGTTTTGGAAACACTAGTATCCGGCCAGGAAGCTTCCTGGCCGGACAGAAGCTGCTGGTCGCGTCCACTAGACGCGTCCAGAGCAGCTGCTGAGACGCGTCCAGGAGACGCATCCAGCAACTGCGACAAGAATGCTACTGGACGCGTCTTAAAGACGCGTCCAGAGCAGCTGGGAAGCGTCTTGGAGACGCGTCCAGGTTGAGTCTAGGACTCGACCACCAGCTGTGATGGAAGCATCTGGACGCGTCTTGGAGACGCGTCCAGAGCAGCTAGGACGCGTCTAGGACGCGACCAGAAGCTGCACTGGTAGGTTCCTGGACGCGTCTAGGTCGCGTCCAGAGCTCTCGAGCAGACGCGTCTTGGAGATGCGTCTGGGAGGTTCTGGGTGTCTCGGACTAGGTCCGAGACACCTAGTGCTGGTCCGGTCCAGCACCAGACGCGTCTGGTACATGGACCATCATTCGAGTGGGACCACGAATAGGGACCATCATTCGAGTGGGAGTTTTTGCCAAATTTTCTTCCGATTCCAACCAAATAATTCCAAATAAATCCGGGCCATCCAGAAGGCTAAAAACGAATTTCTCTTTATATTGATTTATGAAATCATTACGAATCGAACCAATATTTTTCCGAAATAGACTCGGGCTTTCAAAACCTAAAAAATGGAGTTTTTCTTGAAGTTGATTTTAGAAATCATAAAAGATAAAACTGGAACGCACCGTTGGTCGAATTCTTCGAATTTAGACTTAGGTTCGTAATGTGACATGTGATGTCGACAAAGTGTCTCCCAAGATAATCATGCATATATAATTCTTAGCCTTAATATATAATATGAATGCATGTGATGTGAATGCGGGAAACTAGTATGGCCATAGATTTATTTCTATATTCTTGTTTTAAGCACGGATGGGTGCATATTTGTAATTAATTTTAATTTCAAGTTTATACGATCTGCGAATCGTTAAAGTCTTGTAATTAGAGTTTAGGGTCTATGAGTCCATTGAAGAAACTCAAGGAAGGAATCCAAAAGCGAGTGGGAGAAATCAATGGAGGTTCAAAGATGGAGATCTAGACGAACCAAAAGGCGAAACAAGAAGCAAACTAAAGGAGATTAGATCTTCTAGGTTAGGGGCCATACTAGGATCCATGTCTGCTTGATTTATTTTCTCGCGCGCATTTACTTACTTATTTACGCTTTATGTCGTGGATGTTAGTTAGGATAAATAGTTCACTATAACAAACGCCAGACTAGCGTAAAAGTCCCCAAAAAACGTAATCTTGAGTAATCGCCTATCCAGATTAAGACACTCGTTGCGCCCTTTGTTCGAGGAAGGTGGGTCGGCCTTCGAAGAGTACCTCCTCTAGCTTGGGACAATGCGGGTAGGTCTATAGAAGAGGCCTACACGTCTAAATGGTTCTACTCAACGAGATCAGCAAGAGAGTCTTGGATACTCGAGGCAAAAGGATAGATTAGTCATTCATTAATGAAATCTATCAACCAAGAGTCATAAGGTATGATCAGTGAAGTAGTTCACTCACCCGGAACGACGGAGTCAAAGGGTAGGGCCTTCGTCCGCTTTACTCCGAAGAACTGAGATCTTGGAATGACTTATTCAATCGGGGACGATTTTTATTGAATAATGTGGGAAAACTAAGTTTTTCAAAACGATTACGAGTTTTAAAACTTTTCCATTTCTTTATGTAGTTTTTAAGATGACACGTAGAAACGGTTTCAACATTGAATCACACCTAAGGGAGGTGTTAATCCACTTCCTAGAATGGAAGAATGAATCCGAGAATAGTTCTCAGATTCAAAAGGAAGGTCACTAGAATACCCAATCCCGATGTTGACTCATACAAGAGAAGGTCAAAATGCCTTTTGGAAGCAATCGTATAACATTCTCTTTGAAAGAGCAATGGATGCTAGCACGACCATTAAGACAAACTGAGGAAGAAATTCCAACAGAAGTCATAAATAGGGAGGTACGAGACCTCCAAGGCAATCTGAAAGTCATCCTAAGGGAAGACAACAGAATACATCTATCACCAATTCAATTGAACAAAGATAGATAAGACCTTAGATGAGTCACTCAGGTTGTTACGAACAAACTGAGCAGAACATATGGGAATATCCAATCTAAGAAAGGTTCTTGAGATTTGGTACAAAGAATCTAAGAAAAAGCTCTTGAGATTCAAAAGGGCAAAGGGTCAGTCAAGTGAGACAAACATTTGATCAAAGAAAAGCAGTTGTCGAGTACACGATCAAGAATGTTCCTCATTACTGTCAATGTTTCCAAATAATGGCTAGACTATTTAAAAGGAAACTACCCTTAGCATCTGGAGGACAAAAGGGATGGAATTATGAATTCCGATTCCATATCCTTGTTAACAAAGTTAAACAAGTATCGTAAAATTCCTTCATCGGGTAATTTTAAGACCGGATGAGCGGCTCGGTAAAGCTCAAGGGAATCGCATACTTGACTAAAAGAAGTAAAGATCCAAGAGGGAGCAGAAGCAGTAATGCTAAGGATGCTGAAAGGGATCGAAGTCTTCTATTAAACACTGATCTAGCTTAGAACTTAATAATGATTATTTTGTTCTTCTAGAAACATCTGATGTTTTAAACCAGTGGTAAATTAACTAAAGGTTAACATTGATAATGGCTGATATCAAGAGATTCAAACTCATCAACTTCAACATTGTCGATTAGGTCTTGAGAATCAATTGAAAAAGTCACCCTACCAAAAGGGCATAAGACTGGTAACCTATTAGGACTCATACGGTATTATGTAGACCTATAAGTTTACTTGCAGAAGCTAACGAGAGATACTTCAATACGTACTCCGGCAAACTTCATGAAGTATGGCAACGTACAGATCATAAAGTGTGAGTCGGAATGTTTGAAAGGTTCAAACAAAGTACAAACCAAAGTATAGAATCACTTTCACAAGATAGTGAAAACTTGAGTCAAACACTTGATAACCATCAAAGGAGTTGAGAAACAGTTTCTCAACTCTGCTCCATGAAACACATCCGACGGATGGTGGATTCAGTGGGGGTAATCGAACACTGCTATGCACGATTCGATCAATGATGGGTTTAAGCCAGTCTTCCGAATACCTTGGGATATATTCTAGACACGATTGTTTTCACACTTAACCTACTCCGTCTAAGGCTAAAATTTGTAAAAAGCGTTACAAAAACTAGCTAATATCTGACGCAATTTCTTTTGGAAAGAAATTGGGGCTTCTTCCACCACCAATCAAGAGAACAAAGTGTTTGTTGCTCATGATAGTATTCTTCTAGTAATTAGCACACCTAGTAGTCTGGGAGAAAAGTACTAATTATTACAAGAATAAGTGGGAGAAAAGTACAAGTCGATTTAATTCGATCATGAGAAAAATCATGGAGGGTCATGAAGAACAATCATGAAACTTGTAGAAGACGATTAAATTCGACCAAGAGCAACAAACTGCGGCTCCTCGGAAAAGGAAAGGTTAAAGATATGATCTTGTAAACCCACCGCACAAAAGCGAATGTCATTCGCAGGAGAACTCTCAAAGCGAGTGAAAGTGTCTCTAAAGGAATATCTTAAAGTAGTTGAGAAAATTCCAAATTGTTGTTCAAAAGCCCTGAAAGGTCAAAAAATAAAATCTTAAAGACTCAGAAAATAAAGGTTATTTCTGAAGAGATAAAAGACCTGCGCAGAAACGGAAACTGACTCTAGATTTTGGCTAGAAGCCAAAATCATCGTGGAATCCATATCTCGTCAAGACATGAAGCTTGATAATTTAAGTCAACAGAAGACCTAAATTGGTTTTCCAAAGTAGAAAACTGAGAAGGATGGAAACATTCATGTTTCCCGAAACTAGACAAGAAGAATAAGATTCTTCCAATCAAGTTAAATCCATAGGCATGCTTCAGAAATCTATCGACGGATTAAAAGCACGCAAGAGTTAGAATCTTCGATTCAAAAAGGCAATCAAAGAAGTTTGATTCCTGAGGAATGAAGAAAATCTTGAATCACGAGTTTCAAGAAGGTAAGTGGGAGAAACAAACCTTCCGGGTCCGTATGCTGTGTACATACAAAAGATTGAGTACGACATAAGATGTTGTGTAACAGTGAACACACTGACTCAATAAAAGGACCACACACAAGGATGAAATGCCATTTTGGGCATCTGAAGATCTATAAGCATAGATCAAAAGGATGATAGGATTGGAGAGACTCAGTACGCTGAGATGTTTGAGATCCGAAACAGAAAATCTAAGACTCGGAAAGTCTAAAAAGAATTTCGACCCAAAACTCATGACTAAGAGCGTTGCTAAATCGGAGTTTGAAAAGACACCGATGTAGCAAACAAGCATGAGAGAGAGATTTATGTTCGAATACATAAAGTCAATCATATTGGATATGATTAGCATTTGAATATCCAAATTCGGATTTGAAAACCGAAACACTACTTAGAAACATCCTAGAAGGCTAAAGGATGAAGTAGTACAAAATTGAACATGTCATCGTAGCAAACTTCCAGACATGGAAGGAAAGTAGGCTAAAAGTGTTATAAGCCGGGAACTGTTGCAGATACTACATAAAGAATTAAAAGCCTTAACTCTAGTAAAAGTTACTAAAAATTATCAAGGTTGAAGATAACGGTCTTCAAATTAATTGATAATTAGCAAAGTTTAAACGGATTACATCCGTAGTCAAACTAAACTGTCACCTAAGACAAAGTATGAGAGTCATACACGAGTCTAAGGCATGAGGTATAATTTTAAACCTCGACAAGTAAAACTGAGTGGGTAAAAAGAGTTTTACGGAAGAGGCTCAGATTTACAACTCTCGTTATCAGAAATAATAGAGTTATTTCAGAAGTCGTCTAAATTTGGTTTAGTGTTTAAACGACAGTCCATTGATGATAAAACATTCCGAATAGGTTTGTCAGATACGAAATCTGATGAATGAAACCCTATTTAGTGAACTTGGAATATTTATTATCAAATCCCTGGTCCAGGTCATTGCATGGACAACAATGACTCACGAAGACTAGCACGGGAGTCGATGGGATAGCGCAGTTTCATGGGCTATAGTAATAGTATATTCTATTCGACTACGTGGGTGTGTAAAAGGTTTATACACTGGATAACCCTCAAATGAGAAGTACATCACTCGTGATGAACGTCAATACTTCTCATAAAGACAATTGGAGAGATTCCTCAAAACATGAGTGCTCCACTCATCTTATGAAAGGAATGTCCGACTTTGATTCCGTCAAACGCCGCGCCGTAAAAAGAGGTTATAAAGACGGATACTGGGAAGGACAGGATAGACATGAAGTTAAGTGGGAGCGCAAGAATGGATTATGTCAACCTAATCACATTAGGTACAAAGTGTCTCAAGGCCACTTGATGAGTAGATACTGAAAATGCGTGGCCACGCTCAAACGGATTAGGAGTTAATCGTTTGTATTTTACAGTTGTACTCGGATATCAAGAAAGTCTGAATGACGTGACGTATCAGATGGGATACTAAATTGACACGGGAATCGAGGCATTGCACTTGTTCTAAGTCCAAGTGGGAGTCTGAAGGAGTTGAAGGAGATGTCCTTCGACCAAGATGGCAATGCGAGCAATATGTCGGCTAGGAAAATTGATGAAGAAGATCATCAAGTCCGATTGATTTAGGGGTCGTAGCGTTTAGCTAGAAACCAACTACGATCGTCGAATTATGAAGTAATTCGCGGCTAACTTCAATTGGATCCTACATCAGGTTACACATAAGACTGGAGATTTAATCGGATGATATGACTAGTGGGAGTGTGATATAACATTGGGAATGTCCCATTAACATATCTCACAGGCCTAAATAGAATTTGGGCAAAAGATAGCAAAAAAGCCCGAAATAAGGGTTTTGGGCCTAGGCCGATTCGGGCATTTTTAGGGCTCGGATTGGGCTGATCTTTGGAGGGACGTTTCCTTATGTTATGAAAATTAAATCTGCCAATTTTGGCTGGGTTTGGACGTCATCTCCTTAGGGAATTAAGAAAATATCAACTAGTTGCTATTTTCGACTATTTCCCTAAATCTTATTCTAAAGGGTGTTTTAGGAAACCTAAAAGGAGGTGGATTCTTATTAGAGTTCAATATAAACACTCTTAGGGCAGAGAATAAGGTGTGGAATTTCTCTCTAAGCTTTCTTACTCTACCACATCAAGTAGAGAGGAGAAAGTTAGCTAATTCCCAAGCTATCTTCTAGTCAAGCAAGAAGAAGGTCTTCTTATTATCAAATCACCATTGGAGTGCTAGCGAGCTTTCAAGGAGCGAGATTAAATACACTATTCGGTGTCCCAAGTAGAGGAGCTACGTTTGAACCTCTTGGTCTTCTTTAATTTATACAACTAGTTCGAGGGAAATAGCGATTAAGGTAATCTACTATCTTCTTATTGGTTAATTACTAGTTTTGCATAATGATCTTGGGGATACTAGTGTTAGACATTAGATGTCGTTATCCGCTAGAAACACTAGTATAAGGGTATAATTCCCTACACTAAGGCGACGACCAGGAGCCCAAGGAGAAGTCCTAGTTAAGCTAGTCGTGCTTAGGCTGACGAAATAACCCTTGTAGCTAAGGCGACGACCAGGGCCCAAGGAGAAGTCCTAGTTGAACTAGTCGTGCTTAAGTCGACGAAACAACCCTGGTAGCTAAGGCGACAAACCGAGGGCCCAAGGAGAAGTCCTAGTTAAGCTAGTCGTGCTCAAATGGAAGAAACAACCCTGGTAGCTAAGGCGACGACCAGGGGCCCAAGGGGAAGCCCTAGTGAAACTAGTCGCGCCCAAGCCGACGAAACAACCCCGGTAGCAAGAGCGACGACTGGGGGACGCAATCCAAATCACAGAGTAGGTCAAAAACCTTTATACAGGGCTAACTCGGGTTCTATTTTGCAGAAGGAGCTAGTCAGCTAGGTCATGCTAGGATAGGTCTAACTTTTTTTGTTGTGCAAGAGCGATCGTTCGGAGCATGCGTAGTAAGTTAGGGAGTTGCATTAGTAAGCCTAGGGTCATGTCAACGAATTGCCGATTTTGCAAACTTACAGGAAGAAAAGCAGGTAATCGAAAATAGACAGACTGATATAAGGTCAAGAGGAAGCAAAAAGAAAAAATTAATCTGTTCTAAAAAAAGAAGTCTATTACAAAAGAAATTGTGGGAACAAAAGAAAAGGCAATTGAGGGCAAGAAAAAGTTGTTTCGCTCACCAAAGCCGAATCCACCAACACCGGCCTCGAACCTAATGGCTTTTAAAAAACATTCAAAGAGCGAAGGAAGAGAAGGCGTCGAGAAGCAGGAACAACCGGAGAACATCTCATCCGCAACAACGACTCGATCGGGAGGAGAGATCTTGGCAGAAATAAAGAAGCCTTCGGCAAAAAACCGAGCCAAAAACGACCGCCCACAAACCACCAGTTTTTGTGCCAGACCCGAATCGGCATCCCGGGTAACTATCTCCACTATCGGAAAAGTTACCCTTAACTATCTCCATCATCGAAAAAACCATCAAACAGGCACCAAGCATGAAATCAAACAGGGGTCTCATCTTGAAACCTCTAATGAAAACAAGAGCGAAGGACGAATATTGGAAAGACCAGTGAAGAAAAAGGTTTAAGTGTTGAGGAAAAAGCAAAGGCCAGAAGAATCTATTTATAGGGGAAGAAGGAGATCATGAGACCTTCCCAACAGACGAGAAGCGTTAAGGCAAAATGCCTCAGTAATACGCTAAATCATAATGACTGAGCAGATATTCGCGGCTGAAGACTGACCAAGTCAGAGGAGGCATTAATGAGAATTGGCGAAATACGCTCACCCCTACAATCGCGTAACACCACGTGTCTGCGCATAGCAGCAGAGCTGCCGTGGCCAGCTACCCAAAAGATTAACGCTGAAAACGCATGATCACAAAATCAAATCTGCGATGTCACAGGATCACGCATGGAAAAGAAATCAATCACCCGGGCAGAATCCGAGATGTGTCAAGAAAGAAACGGGTATCGAAGGCAGCTCTGGCAAAGGTAACCAAACTAGAGATAACTCAACTAGCACCGGCAGAAAGGAGACTTCGGAAAACACCTCGAACGACTCGGCTCAGGATATAACACCAGAACGCGGAGCTCTGGAGAATAGGAGAAGCGACCGAGCTTCACAAAACAACTTAGGTCCAGGTATAACCTCTTGTCTTCAGGGTCTTCATTGTTTGAGAAACACGAGAGTCACTTTTACTCTTCAGTCTCATTACTTTCGACTAAGGAGTGACAGGACTCATGATGATGCATAAAATGTCTAGACGTTGACTAACATCTAAGAGTCAAGATCAGACCTGAAGTCAAATGGGTCAACTGGCTTAAGGCAGCGGAACAGCTGAATCCTTGACGATCCACTACACACTCCCCTAACTGGGAGGTCGCCTAGAGGAAACCAGCCCTATTACGTCCCCGGCATGAACGGATCAGCCCTGGGGTCTCTGAAGGAACGAGGGGGGTCCACGTAGGTTCGGTCGATGCCTTACGCCCAAAACTGAGAAGGCAGAAGCGTACTAGCAACCTACCGACTTAATCCCTAAATATCTTTAGAGATCTCAGTCGGTTAAGGATCTCGAAATGTTTAAGCAAGTTTGGACCTCGCGCGTCTAAGGGAAGAAACTTCTCCCAGGAGATCTATCACACCGACAAGATATCGACGGAAGATCCTTAAACTTAGGAATTTTCCTCTATCCCGGATTCAAGATAAACACAAAGGGAAAACTTCCCTCAACGGCCAATGTAGCCACCTCAAAGGCAATCACAACTGCCTCTTAAGCCTATAAAAGGCCCCCCACATCGTCTTCCAACAGACAACATCGAGAGACATCCTGACATCTCAAAACTCAGAGAAAAAACCTTTAAGCCATCTATCTAAACCCTCGAAGGAGAAACCAGAGTTCCCATAACTCGCCCCCAAAAAGGTTCAATCGCCATTAATCTTTTTACTGCAAAGAACACCCTGACTGTCTTGAGCATCATAGCGGTTTTCGAACCCTTTACAGGTTTTCTCCCTCGGGAATCGGTGAATAGGAGCTTGAAACAAGGAGCGGGAGCAAGGAACAAGGAGAAAGTAGTAAGGAGCAAGGAGCCAGGAGCAGAGGAGCTGAGAACTAGAGCAGGACGAAGGAACAATCATTCGCCTAACCGAATATACCATCATAACAGAGGTTGTCATGCATCAACGCCCTTTTTCATGCTGATAGAACAGAAAGCCATTTTTTGACATCAGCAACTACTAGAATAAGACTTTAGAAATTTACTTGGTAATTGGAAACTTAATAAGCAAGGGCGTGTTGAGAGACTTGACTGAACAAGAGAAAGAGCAAGATAAAAAAGCAGACTAACTTGGTAGATCAGTGACGAGGTCAGGATTTTTTGATATGGGGGCACATTTAACTCAAAGTAAATAATAAATTCATATGCTATAAGAAAACAAAATGTTTACTGTGTCGCGTACTTTTAATTAATTTTCAGTTGTTTTTACCAATATCTTTTTCGTAGGTCAAAAAATTGAAACACATTAAAGAATATTAATGAACACCAATCATAAGCATACATAAACATAAAGTAATTATTTTGAAATTAATAATAAATTAATTTTTTTATATTAATCCATAAAAAACTAATCACTAAAATATTTTGCAATTTAGAGAGAAATATAGAGATACGAAGATATCTTAATTTGAATGAAACAAATTGAAAATGTCATGAATTTCAATTTAACTTAATTAAGATGACTTGGGAAAAGAAAAATCATATACCTATTCTTTTGATGTCACGACTGAAAAAGAAGAAGATCAGATTGTAACTTGTTAACAAAACACCAGAATAGCAAAATTTGTAAATTTTGTTACCTTGTGTCATTGTTTTTTTTTGTTGAACTTTGTTACCTATTGAGTTGAAATTAGGATTTATATTAATATGTGATGGTGGAGTAGGAAACTAGTTTTAACTACAATTGAAACACTAAAATATTTTAGGGTTTAAGTAAAAGTAACTGCACTAGCAATTAGGGTAGAAGGGTTTTTTAGGAAAGAGAAAGACCCGCATGACGTAAGCAAGGCGATTCTTCTCCCCTCTCCTTTCCCCCAAAAGAAACCCTAATTTTCATTCGCTGAAAGAGAAGATCTCTCAAGAATCCATGGAATCATTACACAATTCCACACCCAGATCCTCCGGTGGCTAATGAAAGCAAAGAAAAGTTGCTGAAAACCTGCCACCTCGATCAAAACAAGGAATTACAGCCACTTTGCGTTCAACCAAACCACAAGACCACCAACTGGAAAAGCTGGAAGATGAAGAGCCCTCGCCTTGGGAATCAACTACAAGCTAACAGAGTTAAACCCAGAGAATAAACATATTCCAAGGTTTGTCTTTTAACTCATTAATCTTTCTCTTTTTGCATTTTAGACATGTGTAACAACTAATCGAGTAGATTTAGACTGTTCAATCCCTTCCAACTCTTGCATTCAATGAACCGGTTACACTCCTCCCTTTGGCTGCTGGGAACTAATCGAGTAGATTTAGACTGTTCAATCCCTTCCAACTCTTGCATTCAACGAACCGGTTACACTCCTCCCTTTGGTTGCTGGGGATTGGTGGGATCTCCCTCGAGCCTCCAAGTGTTCTTATAGATCATTGATAGTCGAGAAGCGTGGGTTCCTTTGTGATGATGTCAGTCATATCTATGCATGTAGAGTTAAACTTATTAATGGTTTGCAGATTCTTCAAAATTTATTGGTATGTTAGAAGGTGGAACTCAGCTAAGTATAATTACTACCAGAAGTCGACTGTTCCTATTCCTTTCCATAGTACTATACATAACCCTTTAAACACTAGCTTCATCCTTCTAACTCTCCTTCTCTACATGTCATCTGCTTATGTTGATGTAGATATTAACCACCTCTCTGATAATATGGCTCTGCAATTAAACTTATCAGACTATGGTAACTTAACTATCTCCTATCCAAAGCCCTCAGAGAGCAAAGATCTTCAAGAAATTTCTTCTGGTTTTATTGCTAGATTAGTCTGCCACTATGAGTACGGCATAGGCTTTATCAAGAAATACCTCTCACTCCAGTCCAAGTTCTTCAGAGAATGTAAGATTACACCACTGAGAAAAGGTCACAATCACTTCATTATCAGACCTCCAAATTTGACAGTGATGAATGAGATTAATCATGGAAGACCATGGATCATAAGAGGTCTTTTAGTTGTTATGCAAGAGATAGACTTCCCGCATGAAGGTGAGATCCCAGAGTTAATGCAGGAACCCATGTGGTGCAGCTTCACAGGTTTGCCCTCTGCTATCCAGAACCAACATGACCTTGAGATAATTTTTTCTTGCATGGGGTATATCATTCAGATACAGCCTAAGAATTTCAGCATGGTTACTAACCCTTACATCAGAATACAGTTCATGTATGATGTTAGGACCCCTCTATTAGCAACGTTGACTTCTATATTTACTGATGGAGGCAAACCAGTTAACTTCAGCTATCTTAGATTCTGTAAAGCAATCTGTCATGTGTGTCGTATTATTGAACATCCTATCACACCATGCATAAGGGCAAACCCTTATCCAGTATTCACTCCTATGGACACCAGCTCTAGCCACTCTACCCCTGTTGGAAATTGGGCCTTATCTGTAGCCAACCCTTCCTCTCTTCCTAATGCCCCCATCCCACCCCATGACCTCTTTCAACAGAGAGGCAAAAGGAAGGACCATCAAGCTCTTATGAAAGTGAAGATAGAAGAAGGTGAGGTTAGATATGCTTCTCAGAAAAAACTCAAGGATAGAATGGTAGGTGGCTCAACTAATGAGGGGAAACAGATTCAGTGGGTCCCAAATAGCTCTTCTGATTCAATGGATGGTTCTTCTACTGTTCCTGCTAGTTGGTACTACACTCCCCCTCCACAAGCTATTTATAGTCAAGAGGAGAGAAAGAGGCATATGTTTGCTGATTCGTTGTTTGTTTCTCCTGGTCATAACTCAGATGCAAGAGATGAAGGTCGAATTGAACAATCTAAGTCTATTGAATAGCCTAGCAGTTGTGTTTTTAGTGTTTATTGTCCTAGTATTACGTAGTCCTGTTTATGTTAGTTTTTCAGCAAGGTCTTCATCCCTGCCTAGTCTGGCTAGCTTTTGTGATTTACTGCAGTAGCTTAGTTTTCTCTCTAGTAAAAGATAGAGAGAATAGGTTCTTTCATTTTGCGTGTTCTGCTTTCCTGAATTTTCTGTGATATCTTGTTCTCTGTTGCTAGTCAAGTTCACTTAGACTGTTTTAATGGTATTAGCATTTTGTTTTGATATTTGATATAGTAGTACGAGGGTGTAACCCGTGCCCGTGGGGCACGGACAGTTCTTTCGAACGCGTTACAGATCGAACAAACTATGTGTACCATCATCTATTTTACAATCGAATGACTGTTTTCGTATTTATTCATCATATCGGT
>BEHA01020437.1:48531-63362 GCA_002897215.1 Eschscholzia californica subsp. californica
TTTTTTTTCAAAAAGGGCATCTATCTAAAGATGCTCTTTGTTATGATCTGAACACTTTGATGAATAGTAATTAAATCCTCACCCTCCAAATTTAATCAATTGTATTTCCACCACTTGATATAACTTGTGAGGATAAATCCTAACCTTTGGGAGGAGGGGGAAAGATACCCTCCTCCCTTATTATATAGATAGTTTGTGGTTTGTTATGATTTTCAGTCTGCTTCAATTTTATCTCTTTTCGTAGTCTTATATTTCTCGGCTATAGGATTTATAGTGGCTTATATCTTCTCTGTGTTGTTAGTGTTTCTTTTTTGCTTTGTTTCTTTGTTTAGTTTTTGGGGGTGTTGTTAGTCAGCAGGCCAGTTAAGTAGGCCAGGCCACTTCAGTTGGCCGAGCCAGTCAATCCTTAGACTTTCCATTCACCCTCTTTATGGGAAACCCGTCCATCCTAAGTTGGAATGTGAGGGGAGCCTCGACTTTCCTCACAAAGAAACACGCGCTTAACATTATCATGAAACACCATCCAGATATTATTTTCCTCTCGGAAACTAAAAACAAATCTTACAACATGAACAAAAACATTCCTATCTCCAGAAATTACGCTAGTCATTTTGTAGATCCTATTAATAAAGCAGGAAGTCTCGCTATTTACTGGAAGCACCACCTCGACCTCAAAGTTTAATACTCTGACAACAACATTATCTAAGCGGAGGTAAATAATGCTAGCTGGCCCACACCATCACCATCACCGGATTCTATGGGATTCCATACCACAAAAATAAGATGAAGCCTTGGAAAACCCTGAGCCATTTAAACCAGAACCAACTCAACCCGTGGATGATAATTGGGGACCTAAATTCCATTCTGGACCCCATGGAAAAAAGTGGAGGCACTAAAGGCTCCAATTCTAATATTCCTAAAGTTATGGATTTTATTAACAAGTTAGGACTATTGAACAAGGGATATCAATGTAATCCCTACACTTAGAGTAATAAGCAACTAGGGGAGCATCTTATTCAAGAGAGGCTTGACAGAGCTTTAGCTAACCTTCAATGGCTTCACCAATTTCACTCTTATGGTGTCACTCACTTAGATACTGTTGGTTCAGATCATTTGCCTATTCTTCTTGACAACAAGGATCCTAGTCAAACTTCCCCTAAGCCGTTCAAGTTCATCAGAACTTGGATGACCCATCCTGATTGCTACAACTTCATTGCACAGAACTGGGATCACATCAAGAAATATCAGAATCCCAATAATATCCAGCAAGACCTTAAAAAGCTTAGTAAACAGCTCTCTAAATGGAATAAAAAGGTCTTCGGTAATATAGAGAATAACATCAAAAAGATTACTAAAAGCCTCCAGAATAGTAATTCTAAGGAGGAGGATCACAATCTCAATACTTCTCTAGAGGAGCTCTACCACCGGCAAGAAAGTTTATGGAAGGAGAAGTCAAGAAATAACTTTATCACCTTAGGCGACAGAAACATTAAATATTTTCATTCCCACGTTATTCCCCGCAACAGGACAAATAAGATTACCGCTATCAAAGATAACAATGGTGACTGGCAAGAAGACATGAAAGACATTCAAGACACTTTCACGTCTGATCTTCTTAATATTAGCACCACGATTAATCCGAGTGAAGATCAGAATACCCTTAACCTTTTCACACCTACGATCACCCAGAGTCAGAATTTAGATCTGATAGCTATTCCGGATAAAGAAGAAATCAATTGGGCAATTCCGAGCCTTAAGAAAGAAGCCGCCCCGGGCCAAGACGGATACCCCCCTTTCTTCTTCCAATCAAACTGGGATACAGTCAATGATGATATTTATAATCTGGTGCAGAATTTCTTCAAAACAACCTATCATCCTCCTGATATTAATCACACTCATATTTCTCTCGTCCCCAAAACCCCTGTTCCCCAAACCCCGACGGATTACCGACCTATCAGTCTCCTAAACACTACGTACAAGATCATTACTACATTGCTTGCTGAAAGATTTGAATACATCTTAAATCCTATTATCTCCCCTTTCCAAGCGGCTTACGTCCCCGGCAGGCAAATCACGAATAACATCATTATAGGTCAAGAGATTATTCACTCCCTCAAGAAGATGAAAGGACCCACGGGTTATTTTTGTCTCAAGTTAGACATGTCAAAAGCTTTTGATAGAATAGAGTGGAAATTTCTCACGGATATCAAGAGGAAATTAGGTTATGCGGAGCATTAGATTAATATGATATATACTTGCATATCCACTTCTTCTATGTCGGTGCTTATTAATGATCGACTAGGTAGAGTTTTCCACCCTACTAGAGGGATCAGACAAGGTGATCCGCTCTCCCCGTTCCTCTTCACATTGGCTATGGAAGGCCTAAGCCGCAAGTTGATGATGAATCACAGTTAAGATAGATTCCTAGGTTTTTCGACCTATCACGCAGACTTTGAGATCTCCCATCTCCTCTTTGCTGATGATTGTATCAATTTTGGAAAGAACACAATCGAGAACATCCACAACCTTAAGAATATTCTCCAGGACTTCAGTGATACCTCGGGTCAGATGATAAATTATGCTAAATCCAACATTTTTTACTAGAAGAACTCGCATCCCAAATTCAAGAGGCTTATAATGCGTACCCTGAAAGTTAAATATGCCTCCACTTCAGAGAAATACCTGAGAGCACAGCTTTTCATCGGAGCATAAAAAACCAAAGTTTTCAAGGACATCCTAGAGCACATCAAAAGTAAACTCAACAAGTGGAACCATTCGTTCCAATCCCAGGCTGGTCGCACTGTGGTCATCTCGGCCATAGCGGCGGCCGTACCCCGATACCAGATGCAGTGCTTTGCAATCCCAAAAGGAATTAGCAAAAGCATCAAGGCCGCTCAACGGAACTTCTGGTGGGGTAAGTCCAAAGGTATATGCACCAAAGCATGGTCATATATCTGCACTCCTAAGAAACCTGGAGGTCTGGGGCTTCATCTTCCGGAGCTAGACAACACAGCTCTTCTTTCGAAGTTGGCATGGAGACTCAAAACGGAACCAGATGCAATATGGGTTAAACTCCTAAAAGCCTAGTATTACCCGAGATATAACCTCATTGAAGATCTGGCTATTTGGGAGGTACAATCGGGCAATGACATTAACATCTGGACTGACAACTGGGTCCCTGAAAACAATGGACCAGTTCAGAACAATAACCAGTCCAATTTAATCAAAGTGGCTCAACTCATCTCGAACAATCGAATGATCTCCTTAGAGCTAATTTCGACGAGCATGCCCAGAACCTTATCAAATCCATCCCAGTGAATAGCGACGGTAAAGACCATCTCAAGTGGAAGCTCACCAAATCGGGTAACTTCACAGTCGCTTCTATGTATCAACACCTCAGTAATCATAATAGCAACACCAACAATAATCATCCGAACTGGAATTTCATATGGTCTATCCCTACTGTTCCTCGAATCAAAATGTTCATCTAGAAAATTTGTAACAAAGCTCTACCGGTTAGAGAAAGAATAGGAAAATATATCGACAATATAATCTTTGTCCTAATTGCACGCATACTGAATCTATTGAATATGCTTTAATGCATTGCGCTCTGGCAAAAAACATATGGTTTAAATTCAATATCATTTCTGAAAATATAACGTCTATTTCTGACTGGATCTTCTCATGGGAAGAAAATGTTCATCTTAGCTACACTGCAAATAATATCCACTTTTCGATCATATTATGGATATTATGGAAAGTGGGGTGTGATCACTGTTTCCAACATGAAATCAACAATCTCGATAAGATCATAAAAATGATTGACAATTTCCCAAAAATCAATAACAAAAGCAAGAAAATAATACAAAAGTCAAATGAAAAATGGCAACCTCTGCCTCAGAATTATATTAAGATGAATGTAGATGCGTCCTTTATCAATCTAACATCCAATATAGGAATCAGTGTTATTGTCCATAATGCAGAATCGAAATTCATAGAAGCAAATGTAAAATCTTCTAGAGCCAGAAACAGCGAAGAAGGAGAAGCAATGGCGATTTTATTCGGTCTCGAATGGGCGAAAGTCAACAACCACAAGAAGATAATAATCGAAAGCGACAACATCAATCTAATCAAACACCTCAAAAATAAATAGCACTCGATACACTGACAATCTCTAATACATGTCCGAAGAATCAAGGAAAGCAGGAAAGAATTCGAGGAGGTGAAATTTCAGTACACAAGGAGAAATCTCAATTCCAGTGCAGACACTTTAGCTAAATGGGCGCGGAAGAAGAATGCTAGTAAAATATGAAAAAATGTGCCTTGTATGTTAGTTAATAAATATTCTAATAACTTTGTGATTTAATTAATGAAAGCTAGTTCAACAAAAAAAAGTAAAAGTAACTGCTCTCCACAAAAAAAGAAAGTAAAAGTAACTGTTTTAATGGGTACGGTGGGGTGTGTCATGTGTGGGTTGTGGGTTGTGGGTTTTGGTGGGGTGTGTCATGTGTGGGTTGTGGGAAGTGGGTTTGTTCAATTGGACGGCCATAAGTCGGTGGGCTGTTTGAGTAATGAACATTGTAATTTTTGGAGAGATTTTGACATACACACCCTATTATATGAATAGTGGGTGGGCTGTTTGAGTAATGAACATTGTAATTTTTGGAGAGATTTTGACATACACTCCCACTTTTTCACAACTTTTGATATATACTCTCACGTGGACGGAAACCCTCAACTCAGAGTTAAGTTGGGCATGTGCGAAACACGTACGCCAATCATGACGATTTTACCCTTTTGTAGTTCTTGAAATATTTCTAGAGATTTTGACATTCACCCTCATTGTTATATGAATATTTGGACTGCACTCTCATTTTTTGAACAAGAAACCTTTTTGTTTAATTAGTCTATTTTGCTTCTTTTTTTATGAATTGCGAATGGAAAATGTCTTTGTTCTTATTTTGAATCTTAAATACTCAGTGAGCTCCCTTGTGGATACTAGACATATGGTACTTTAGTTTGATAGTATGAAACCTGAATTGTTATTCATTTACCTTCTTTGTCTATGTGTTACTCTTTTGCTTCTTTCACAGGAGACAAGTTATAATACAAGAAATTTTCTTGAGGTGTTTAGACACGATTACTTTCGAGTTCCGTCACACTTTCCATTCTTACAAGACGAGTATATAAAAGGACATTTGAAGGACAAATGTGTCTCGGATTCGCAAATTTGACAATACATGTCCTGCATAAAATTTTATGTTTTACAGTAGAACTAAAAGATGTGCTTAATAATACAAATTAGTAACTTACCCCCACTGTTTTTCTCTAGTTCGTGAAGGACCCCTAGCCGTTACACCCTCTTAGTAAACTAAAACAACAAGCTTTGAACTGTACCTTACCTGATGATCCTTTGTCACTACTTCCTCTTATCTTTTCTATAGTTTGATCTCCCAAATAGTTCTTTCGTTTTGATCTTTTGGCTTGTCTAAAATAAATAAATTTATAAGACAAAAGGTAAAACATGATCGTTGGAGGGCAAATTGGGGATTTTTTTTAAATGGGGGTATAGTCCAAATATTCATATAATAGTGGGGTGTATGTCAAAATCTCTCAAAATATTTGGGAGAATTTGATATTGACCCCCACTTTTATATCGATATTATGACTACACCCCTGTTTTTAAGACTTTTGATTTACACCCTCACGTGGACGGAAAACGTTAACTTTCAGGTAAAAGCCACTTGTGCGAATTACACGTGTGAATCAGGACAAAAATGCCCTTATGTATGATTTTGACATTGACCCCCTACTTTTATATCGATATTAGGTTTACACCCCCATTTTTTAAAACTTCTAATTTATAACCCCGCTTGGACGGAAAACTTTAACTTCTAGGTAAAGGTCAGCCGTGGGAATCACACATGTGAATCAGGACAAATGTCCTTATTTAAATTTTAATTTCCTTCTCGTTTTTTCTTCCATTAATCAACTTTATCAACCACAAATAACTATTTTCTTCATCGACTGCCACCACCACCATCATCATTGTCTTCGTCTTCTCCGACCGACGCAACCATTTCCACAATCCTAATCTTCACAAACTGCTTGAACTAATTTTGTTGATAATGAATCTTATAATCTTCATAATCTTCAAGTCCATCATTATCAGCATTACTCAAACAGTGATTTTTGCGTAACTTTGTGAAAAGAGGTATCAACCACATATATATATATCTTAAAATAGAGTCATCTCATTCGAAAAACACGGACCGAAGTATCAACAACTTATACATCCTAAATAAAGTCATCTATTTGGAAAAACATGGATCAGAATGAGCTTGTCTTGAAATCATGGTGATCTTCGACTATTGCTATCATCATCATCTTCTTAATCAACTCTCAAATTTGATTTATTATATGATTTGATCTCTAGCTCAATTAGCTCTAATCAACCAGAGAAGGCATATAACTTTGATCACTAACTAAAACTCGTAAGGTTGGTGATGGTTGTGATGGTGGCTTGTGAAGATAAAGATTGTGTCGGTGGCTGAGTAGAGGTAGTGTGAGTCGATGAAAGGTAATGGTCTCTGTGGTTGATGCACTAGATTAATAAAATATATAAGAAGGTATTGAGAAGGAAATTAAAATGTAAATAAAGATATTTTGTCTTGATTCACATATGTGATTCGCAGGAATAGAATTAAACATAAAACTAATGTTTTCCGTTCACGTGGGGGTATAAATCAAAAGTTTTAAAAAATGGGGGTGTAAACCTAATATCAATATAAAAGTGGGGGTCAATGTCAAAATCATACATAAAGGCATTTTTGTCCTGATTCACACGTGTGATTCGCACAAGTGGCAGTTAACTGGAAGTTAACGTTTTCCGTCACGTGGGGTGTAAATCAAAAGTTTAAAAAAAGCAGGGGTGTAGTCCTAATATCGATATATAAGTGGGGGTAAATGTCAAAATCTCCCAAAATATTTCAACACCTACAGAAGGGTAAAATCGTCATGGTTGACATGTGTGTTTCGCGCATACTCAACTTAACTATGAGTTGACGGTTTTCGTTCACGTGGGGATATATACCAAAAGTTTTCAAAAAGTAGGGGTGTAATCCTAATATTCATATAATAGTGGGGGTGTATGTCCAAATCACTACAGTTTGAGAAATATGAACCTTGTAATTAGTAATGGGTTAAACCACTATAGTTTGGGTCATTGAGTTGGCAATGTGATACTTTAAGGCACTCTTTAAAGAGTATAGGAGCTCACATTTGGGCGTGTGGGAGGCGTGCCCCCACGACTCTATGTGGCCTCCCCCATGCCTACCATGATAAAAAGACGAAGATAATGGTGGAGCCGCCACAACAGCCATTGCCTCCCACCGCCACCGGCAAAATCATTGATGAAGTCGTTGTTTCAACTTCTTTTGCTCTTGGAGGTAAAATGAGTGATAAATTAACATTAGAGATACTTAATCGAGTTTCACCAAAGTCACTGATGCTTTTTAAGTGTTTACGTAAGAGTTGGTTGTATCTGATTTGAGAAGACAAACACCTTATCTCATTATAATATTTCCTCTACAAGTAGTAATATTATAATTTATTACAATAATATTATAATTGACTAAATTAATAATATAAATATTATCGTATAATATAAATACTATAATATAATATTCTATAATAGTTATAATTATTATTATTAATAAATACTTTTATTAATAATAATCATAATTTATAATAAATAATAATAATATTTAATATTTTAATATTAATAATAATACAATAATTATAATAATATTTATTATAATAATGTTTATTATAATAATGTTTATTATAATATTATAGTGATATTATAATTTTATAATAAATCTTATTATAATAAATATTATTATTAATAATATGACTTATGAATTAATGTTAAGATATTTAACAGAGACTTCTACCACAATCACTGGTGCGTTTTAAGTGTGTACGTAAGAGTTGGTTGTATTTGATTGAAGAAGATAACTACTTACACAGTTCTCAATGATCATAATCATACAAAATCTTCTCGTCACTAGTTTACTTAAGAGGAGACATAGACACAATTTTCTCACAGTAATTTTGTTTCAACTTAAAAGTAGGTATCTGAAAAGATATTCGCGTCAATAGCAAAAAGGTCCTCACCGCATATTAGCATTTTTTGTGGTTTGTTTTATTACGTAAACTACTACGACTTTTTTGTTAGAATCTACTGTATAATAATTGCATTGGCAAAATAACACTATGGATCAGATCAAATATAGAAAAAGATCTGTCTAAACTTATTTATTTCGAAAATCCGGTTTATGTATTTTGATTTGATTCAATTACTCAAAAACATAAAGTAGTATTCATGCGGGTGGATCGGTGAGAAAGCTATATAAATATCGAGATTCCAGAAGACAACCACTTTATCTCATAAAAATATTTATTATATTGTTTATTATAAAAATAATATCATTATAATTCATTATGAATAATGATCATTAATAATTAATAATAATTAATATAATAATTAATATTTATGAATAATAAGAATGTTGATTATAAATTATAATAATTAATAATAATATTTATTATATTAATAATAATTCATATATAATAATTATAATAATATTTAAATAATTTCTCAATGGATTGATTCGATAATCTAAAACGACTCTAAAATATTTCAAATAGATCAATAACTTCTCATGAGCCACATGGAAATTTATTGCACATTGTGCTAAAGAATCCCCTCAAGGTACCTATTTTTCTCTAATAAAATGAAGTTTTACTCGATGTTGTTTATAAAAATTACATCTAAATCATTCTACTATTTGGTTAAATGTTGTTTTATGTTTACTTTTTAGATGACGGAGTTTTATATTATTGATTAATTTTCATTTCAAATTTTTGTCTCATTGTGATTTCTTATATTCCATAATATATCATAGTGTTTGACGAAATTGTTTCGTGCCCTATGGAAACAAATTATACCTACTAATAAATAAAACATGATTTAAAAATGACTTTGGAAAGATTTTGGGAATAAATTTACGCAAATAAATTTTAGAAAGATTTTTTGGAAGTGATTTTAGAAATGACTTTTTTGTAAATAATTAATGGGGCATGATTTCGAGAATAATTAATAGGTCATGTTTTTTAGAATAATTAAGTTCTTTAGTATAGGAACAGTGGTACTAATGTTTATTAAAGGAAGTGCGTTAGAAAGGTCAATTTATGTATTTGCTCTTCCTTTACCAAATTACTTTAAGGAGAGTGTTATAATGATCATTTAATAAATAGTGCTAAAATGTAAGGACTTGGATAAAAATTAACAATAAATCTAAGGGTTATTTCCCAAATGGCCCCCTACTTTGTGAGCAGCTTCCTGCCTGGCCCCCTAGATTAGCAAAAATACCCATATGGCCCCCTTTTTCCGTTATCTTTAACTGTCCGTTACTCTCACTCCTCCACCTCATCTCCTCTCTCTGCCAAGTCACCTAAAACGCCACATCATCATCTTCTCCGGCAGGGGTCGCCGGCCGCCAAATTTCCGGCCGGCGACCTTCAAACATAAAAAAAAAAAAAAAAAAAAAATCTCTCTCCTCTCTCTCTCTCTCTACAAATTTTTTTTCTTTCCCCTCTCTCTCTAGATCTAGAGAGAGAGAGGAAGGATCGGATCTGTTCAAGGTTGAACGACCTTGAACAGATCTGTTCAAGGTCGTTCAGATCTTGAACGGACCTGTTCAAGGTCTGAACGACCTTGAACAGATCTGTTCAAGGTCTGAAACGATCTGTTCAAGGTCGTTCAACCTTGAACAGATCCGTTCAAGGTTGAACAGATCCTTCTTCTCTCTCTTGATCTAGAGAGAGAGAGGGGAAAGAAAAAAAAAATTTAGAGAGAGAGAGAGGAGAGAGAATTTTTTTTTTATGTTTGAAGGTCGCCGGCCGGAAATTTGGCCGGCCGGCGACCCCTGCGGAGAAGATGATGATGTGGCGTTTCAGGTGACTTGGCAGAGAGAGGAGATGAGGTGGAGGAGTGAGAGTAACGAACAGTTAAAGATAACGGAAAAAGGGGGCCATATGGGTATTTTTGCTAATCTAGGGGGCTAGGCAGGAAGCTGGTCACAAAGTAGGGGGCCATTTGGGAAATAACCCTAAATCTAATATTTTGTTCACTTGTAGTTTTGTCTCACATAAACTACCGACTCTAATTTAGTCACTACTATCAACATCACCATTAGTATTAAAAAATTTCCAAAATACATATGTATACTATCACTATAGTCTAAGTTACAAACTTTTAATGATGCCTCAAGATCTCATGGATGAGGAACCACCATTAATGAAGAAGGACTCAACCTATACCAAGAAGAGTCCTTTGATTTAAACGAAGACATCGACTTAAACGAAACTATCGGCTTAAACGAGGACATCGACTTAAACAAAGACATATACAATGAAGATAGTATGTCTCAGGTAAAGAAAAATCATTTTCTCGTCTTCCTGTATGGTTGACAAACGTTTTTTTGGTTTTAGGTCGTTTTTGTTCCGCAAAAGAATTTTCAATTGGGTCGACCGAAAAAGACAACAAATTTCGGCTAAAAAGGTCAACAAATTTCGGCAGGGCCGGCTGAAATTAGTATGTTTTTTCGTCCGCTCTGGACGAAATTCGTTTAAATTTTCAGTGGTTCTGGATGAAAATTTTCACTAATTTCATTCGTGAATTTTTATTTATGTTAAGCGAAATTTCTCTTATGTGAATGTCGCTTATATATTTGCCGAGTTACATAATCTCTTTCTAGGCCCAGGTTTTGTGATCTTGGAACCGAAAATGCAGAGATTTTCGGTGCAATGGACGAAATTATAGAGATTTAAAGGTTCCAACTGAAACTATAACCAAAACAAATCAATCTATCATTTCAGAAGATGAAGAAAAACTCTTACCTTTCCTTGTTTGTATTCTTCATTGCAATATTGATACTTGAAATCTTCAAAAGCTAAGTGTTAAAACCCTAGAATCTATGGAGAAATCAAGCAATAACAAGAATTACAAACTCTTCTATAGAGATGAGTGTTTTGTTAGTTATCTAGGGTTTAGAGTTTCCATCTCTACCTCTCTTTTTAATCACAACGAACAGATTTAAGGATTTTCTCTCTTTCGATTGAACAGGTTTTAAGGGTGTATTTTCTCTCTCTTTTGGTCGAACATAGTTTAAGGGGAGGGACCAAAATTTAATTTTGAGATATTTTAGAAAATAGTATTTATTTCTCCCTATCTAATGCATTGCCTTTACTAAACATTTCCCTTCCTATACCAAAGACCATAATTAAATAGAGGATGATTTACGTCAAACTGAATTAATTTAGGAATAACTTAAAAAAAAATTTAGGAATGATTTTTTGAAATTTTTTATGAAAATGATTAATATAAAATAAATAAGTTTAGGTAACATCTCTATCTTACCTAGGAATCATCTTGTTAATTTTGAACACCTTGCCTGAAAAGTACGAATTAAAAATCTAAAACATAAAGAAAGACAAAATTATTAGTACAAGGACCATTAACAAATACTATAGATTACAAATAGAAACCCTAATTTACTCTATCTTCATCCTCTCCTTGGGTATTTCTTCTTCAAGATTCTTTATCATTTTCAGTGATGACTTTTGTTGGTCCATCTACCATTTCTTTGCGGATTTAGGTCAAACAAGAATCGGTTTTAGTATGATATAACTTTGTTTGTTGGATGATTTCTTTCATTGTATCTCAAACTTTGAAGTTTCAAACGTCCATAACTACTACATGTGAGAGAAATCACATGATTTCTTTCATTGCTGAATAGTGCTTCTTGATGAAAGTTAATCAAGTTGCTGGATCCTCCTCAAGTCCTCAATTTTCTTCTTGACAAGTGTTCCTTCTTTGATAGTAAAGGAATTGGTTGAAACGTCACAAGAGTTTGTCAACCTCATGGCTATCCATCTCTTAAGCCAGAGCTTGTCATTTACAGTTGTTTCTCGACCAACAATTTCTGTGTAACTCTAATGAAGTTCTTTTACTGATAAGTTGTCTAAGCACATTTCCCCTTTTATCTTACAAAAGTTAAGAATCCAACTATTGCAAATGGCAGACACATAAAAAGATCCAACAACTTTCTTAAGATCTGTAGGTTTCAAGCGTGTCTTTTGTTTCTTCATTTTTGGTCATATTTCTCTCTCTAGAAATTTGGTTGATGATGAAGAACAAGTAATAGAAGAGGTGAAGAATAAACTAGGGTTTATGGAGAAAGAGAGAGGTCATCAAATATTAAATTTGATTCTAAGAGGACTTGAGTGAAAATAATAGAGAGTTGTCCCCTTAGAAACTAATGTCCATATAAAAAATTTAATTTTTTTGGGTTGTCCACATAAGATAGTTGTCCGTATAAGAAAAACGGTTGTCCGCGTATTGGCCACCTTATTATTTATGAAACATGAAACGATACAACACTGAAAAGTGGGGTACAGATATGAAGAAATAACTATTACATTTATAATTTAACCCATTCTCTTCACTCTGTGTCTTCGACAGTTGACATCCTTCTCCGCAATAGCAAGTGGGAAGGACGATCATAAAGAATCATAACCAACGAAACTGAACCATCTCCCCATAAAATGGCCAGACTGGGACCCGGTTGGCCGAACGTGACCCACATAACTCTGACACGATGTACTCATAATAGCCAACCGATTCCTGTCTAGTAGGGAACAAACCGATCTGAAATTGTTTTAAAGACACAAACAAAACATAACCTCACCAAAATAGGATGAAAAAGGAAATTAAAACCTTCGATGAAAGTAATAGATTTCCAAGAAGTGGAACCAAAAGGCCCCGAAGTTACCCCCCAGACTTCTCTCGATAGAGAAATTATATCAGACCATTTCTTTAAAGAAAAAAAGTTTGATACCTGGAATATAGGGTTGCCAACCCAATCCGAGTTCGAAAACCCAACTGAGTCAGTAAATTTAAGCAGTAAAACTGCTAACGGTGGAAGGAGAGGTAAGTAATTTGTGTTAAATAAAAACAAGTAAAGATTTAAGGCCATTTGAATTATGAGTAATCCAGGATCAAACGGTTGACCCAGGAAGTAATAATAACAAGCCCAACTATAGGAAATGGCTTTGGGCCAACAATACCCCACAGGGCCCACTGACAATACCAACCCATCAACCCGACAAGAAGGCAAACACGTGTTATTTCCCAAAATAGCAGCTTCTAGACAAGTGACACGTACCTTTGCTTCTTCTGTCAACCAGAGTTTGAATCGGTCATCGGAATTGCTAAGATTGGCGATCATCAACCCATTTCCGTAAATATCAAGCAGGTGAAAGAAATAGGGTTGTTCCATTATGTGGACCAAAAGAGAAAGAAACTGCTTCGTGAAGAAATCAAAAACTGAGGACCACAATTTCTTACAAGAAACTAGTTAGAGAGAGAGATCTATATTGGAGGAACTAAAAGAAACTAAACTTACACATACAGCAAGATAGACTACTAAGGATTGGATTTATAAGTAGGAATAAGAACAAGTAAAAGTTAAAAGCAATCAAACTAATAACTTAGAGTTTATCACTACAGATTAAAGAGGCAACACCAAGAAATAGGAGGAAATTATATTTCGGCAGCATAACCAGCCATTACTCCCGACTGAACGGAGTTCTATCACGCCGAAAACACAGATCTGAGAGACTAATGTCTGATCTGAAAAGAGAAAGTGAGATCTAAAGAGACTCGCCGAGTATAACTTAAACCTCTGGAAGAGGAAGCCCTAATCGTGACTATCTTTAGGATACTTGATGTGGCGTTAAAATGCCACATTTGGATCACTTAACTTCGATGAGTTAGTTCTTTTCGTGTTTTATTTCTAATTATTTATAAGTTTTTCTTGGTAGGTACCTTATTTGGAGTTTGACGCTTCATTCGGAATAAAACGGAACATTTATCACATTTTATCTCATGTGGAAGAGACCGGAAGGAAAGAGAGACCAGGCGTATTTTGGTAATTTTGGCAGAGATCAGAGGTTAAGTGGCAAGTGGAGTCGATGGAGAATCCGGCGGCGAAGACGGAAGTCGAATCGGAGTTGGGACGGAAAAGTTACGGAGGAAAGAAGCCGAAGGATACTTTTGTCTTTTTCTGGAAAATAGAGGATGTAGAGAAAATTATGAAGGCACACCCTTGATTTCTAAATGAGCAGCCCAAAAGTTCACAAGAAAAAGGACAATTAGAAGTTTTATGAGCACCCCTAGTCTGGCCCAAGTCAAAGAAGATGGACCAAGTCTTTAGTCTTTTGGGCCTTTAATTAAATGAAGAAATAAGACAAGTCTGGGAGGAAAAGGAGGGCATCTTCTCCAAGCAACTAGGGTTTAGAAAGAGTTTTGAAGAGAGAGAGAGAAAGAAAGGAAGGAGGAACCGGCCAAGCTTTGGCCGGCAATCGATCAAGGACCGGCCAAGCTTGGCCGGTACGTTAAGCACGAACAGCAGCAAGAGGAGACCAGCAGCAAGCTCGAGCTACAACAGCCGAGAAGATCTTCACCAGCTCGGGTTTCATCGAGAACAGCAGCAACAGCTCGGCAGCAAGAACAGGGTCGTATTCTTCAAGCACGAAGAGCAAGACGGGACAACAAGGTAGCAGCTGGTTTGAGGAACATCACCATCAAAGCTGCTCGAAACAGCAACTCGGGATCAAGGTTGTTACTCAGGTTTGGTCTTCAAGACAGCAGCTCGGGTTACTTTCCATTGGAGCTGCTCGGGAGTTGCTCGGGACGGCAACAC
>BEHA01020643.1:864-23629 GCA_002897215.1 Eschscholzia californica subsp. californica
GGGGGGGGGTGGAGGTGAGACCCTTGATGAGGGTTTCAGTAGAGACAAAGGAGTTCCAACGAAAAGAACCCTTCTCTTCATTAGAGAGAAAAGTTTTACTTCAGACAAAGGGGGTTCATGCAATCGGAATTGTTAAGGAAAACGCATCCTCCCAATTTCATTACCTAAACCGTCCAATCATTACTCTCGTTTTTCTTTTGTTAAGGATAAGTATATATAGAACGAAGCATTCAGAGTGGCATTACAGTACATGTGTAAAGGAAAATAAGGAATACAACTCCATACTTTAGATCTCTCCTTCTTTCTAGCCCATTTAGCGAGTTTGTCCGCCTGAGTATTAGCATTTCTCTTGATGTGACTAAATTTGACCGGCTGAAGTTCACACTTGATATTTCTTATACTTCGAATATGCACCAACGATTGCCATTGTACTTGATGCCTGGGGTTATTGAGGTGTTTGATAAGATTGATGTTATCACTTTCAATGATGACCTGCATGTGATTATGTTCTTTCGCCCAAATAAGACTGTTTAAAATGGCTAATGCCTCGCTTTCCTCATTGTTTCTGGCTCTAGCAGTATTCACGGTAGCAGTGATAAATTTGGATTGAGAGTCATGCACAATAAAGCTGGTACCTATTAGTTGTTCAACATTAACAAAAGATGCATCAACATTTAATTTAATGAAGGGATGTGGAGGAGGTTGCCATCTAGCTATAGTCGTAGAAGGAGCCTTCAACTGAGCAGGACTAATTCTGGGGAACGTTTTAATAAGATCTAAAATAGTGTTAACATTGTATAGAGTTTGCTGAAAGCAATGATCACACCTGATTTTCCCTATATGTCATAAAATTGTTACAAAGTGAATATTATCCGCGGTACAACTAAGTTGATCAGGATTCTTCCACGAGAGTATCCATTCAGATAGAGAAGGGATATTAGTCGAGATAATGTTAAAGTGAAACCAAATGTTTTTAGCAAGAGGGCAGTACAAAAGAGCGTGATCAATAGTTTCAATTTCTATACAGTTAGGACACATAAAGTTATCACCAATAAACTTACCTCTCCGATGACGAACTGAAGTGCTTTAGTGCAAATTTTCCAGATGAAGAGCTGGATGCGAGGGATGGTGGGGATGGACCAAATAAAATTCCAGTTCACTTCCTCAGAAGGAGAGACTGGTTAATCGAACTAAGGTGCTGATACATGGATCAGACTGAGTGCTTTCCAGATTGAGTTAGATTCCATTTCATTTGATCGGTTCCTTCAGGTTGAATAGGAATGGCTTTGATGAGGTTGCTGATGGTGTCGGTGAAGTTTTGTCTAAGAATGTTATCGTCCCACCTGTTATTACTAATGAGTTGAGATACATTAGTTAGGGTTGAGTTGGTTGTATTTTGAATTTGTATGTTAACTCCAGGGATCCAATTATCTTTCCAAATGTTAATATTTTCCCCGGTATGCACCTCCCAAGTGATGTGGCTATCAATAAGATCATAGTGTTTTCTAATTACCTTCCAATTCCAAGAGTGATGAGATTTGGCCGGACCCGGAGAGTCAGTCTGAGGAAAGTATTTAGCTTTCAGAAATTTTACCCAAAGGGCTTCTGGGCCAGACTTGAGTCTCCAAGCTAACTTGCTTAGGAGGGTTGTGTTGTCTAGATGAGGATGATGAATACCTAGCCCTCCTAGTTTTTTTGGAAGACAGATGTACGACCAGGCTTTCGTACAAATGCCTTTGGACTTTCCCCACCAGAAGGACTTTTGCAAAGTCACTATGCGTTTGCTTATGCCTTTAGGAATGGCAAAGCATTGCATCTGATATCGGGGAACGGCTGCCGCCACAACAGAGATGACTACTGTACGGCCTGCCTGAGAGAGGAAAGAGTGGTTCCATTTAGATAATTTATTTTTAATCTGATCTAAAATGCTATTAAAATTTTTTGTTTTTTGGGCTCCGATGAAAAGCTGTGTACCAAGGTATTTTTCTGATGTAGAAGCATATTTTACTTTTAGAGTTCTCATGATTTTACGTTTAAATTTTGGATGTGAGTTTTTGGAGTAGAATATATTCGATTTGTTGTAGTTTATAGTTTGTCCAGAAGCCGAACAAAAAACGCTAAGGATGGTTTTAAGATTATGCACATTCTCGATCGAGTTTTTACCGAAGATGATGCAATTATATAGTTAGATTTGGGTTGTTGGTGGGAAAACCTAAAAATTTAAAGTTTTCAGGAGACGACTCTAAAATTCGGCTTAAACCTTCCATGACTAGAGTGAACAGGAAAGGAGACAAGGGGTCCCCTTGCCTTATGCCTCTGGATGGAAGAAATTTAGGTCCAGGGTGACCATTTATAAGGACACACATAGAGAAGGTAGAGATGCAGTTGGAAATCATGTTGATCCAATGATCCGAAAAGCCTAGCTTATTCATAATATCAATAAAAAAGACCATTCAATTCTATCAAAGGCCTTGGACATGTCTAACTTTAAGCCAAAATATCCCTTAGCTCCTTTCATTTTTTTGAAAGAGTGGATAATTTCTTGACCCATAATGATGTTATCAGATATTTGCCTACCTAGGACAAAGGCTGCTTAAAAAGGAGAGAATTTTTAGTCTATCGGCTAAGATTTTAGTTATGATTTTGTAAGTAGTATTAAGCAGACTAATAGGTCTGTAGTCTGCCGGGGTTTGCGGCACTGCTGTTTTGGGAATAAGACAGATGTGTGTATGATTTGTATCTGGAGGAAGTTCAGCTGTTTGGAAGAAATTTTGAACTAATTGGTATATATCCTTATTGACAGTATCCCAGTTAGCTTGGTAGAAGAAAGGAGGATAGCCATCAGGACCAGGGGCCGCATCCTTTTTCAACCACTGGATAGCAAGATCAATATCTGCTCTATCTGGGATTGCTATCATCTCTGAATTTTGAGATTGGGTTATGATGGGGTTGAAGAGATTTAGAATCATGGGAGAGCTACTACAATTGGAAGAGGTGTTAATGGAGGGAGGTGGTTAGTGAAGATGTTAAAAATATCTTTGATGCCATCCTGCCATTCTCCATTAAGATCTTTAATTGCCAGAATACGATTAATACGATTTATTTGTATGGCTTGGGAGTGAAAATATTTTGTATTTTTGTCTCCTAAAGTAATGAAATTATGGCAAGATTTTTCTTTCCAGAGGCTTTCTTGTTGCCTATATAGCTCTTCAAGTCGAGTCTTGAGATTAATAAGTTCATTACTATTTTTAGTTGTTTGAATGTCTGCTATGGTATTTTTTATTTGCAAGTCTAGGTTACCGAACACTATCCTGTTCCACTTAGATAGGTGTTTGCCTAAATTGGATAAGTTTGTTTGAATATGTTGAGGAGAATTATGGTAGTTTTCATTCCATTTGTTAGCTATGAAATCATGGCAATCCGGGTGTGACATCCATGTTCTGATAAATTTAAAAGGTTTAGGTTTAGGTTGATTAGTGTTTATGGTGTTTAGGAAAATCGGATTGTGATCTGATCCACTAGTGTCGAGGTGAGTTAGGTTAGAATTGGGAAGAACTGCAGCCAAGTTTCATTGACGAGAGCTCTGTCTAGTCTCTCTTGAATTATATTTCCATCTAATTGGCAGTTGGACCACGTAAATGGGTTGCCCTGGAAACCTAAATCCACCAAACCTAACTGCTGAATGACGTCTAAGATTTTGGGGAGGGATGAATAAGACGTGTCCCTACCATCACTTTTCTCTTGAGGGTTGAGAATGCTATTAAGGTCACCAATGACCAGCCAAGGGGAGTCCTGGTTCATATTGAGGCTTGTGAGCATCCTCCATGGGCGAAGTTTATTCTTATTATAAGGGAAGCCATAGAAACCCGTTAGATAGGAGTTCATGTGATTGGTAGTATCTTTTATTTCCGCATGAATTATGTTGGGGTTAGATTGAATAATAGAGAGGTTTAATTGGTGCTTCCAGTAAAGGACCAAACCACCAGCTCTATTGGAAGGTTCTACAAAGTGGCTGGCATAGGTTTTACTAATGGCGATGTTTTTAGCAATATTACAGGATCTGTTCTTAGTCTCTGAAAGGAAGACGATGTCTGGTTGCTTATAGGTAATGAGGCTAAGAAGATATTTTTTAGAAATATAAGTGGAGGTGCCTCTAATATTCCAGCTAAGACAAGATAGGTTGGAGTTGGAATTCGCTATAGTAGCCATGATGAAGACCCTCTCAAGGGGAAGGCCCCCAAGAATAAAATGACGGGCTCAAAAAGTCTATACGCCCCACCTACTAACCATCAGGGAGCCTGAAAGCTAACTCGAAGCTTTTACCCCAGTGCACCCAGACTAAGGGCACCCTAAAAACGAAAAAGGAAAGAGACGAAAAAACACAACAGATAAACAAAGAGACATCTAAATCAGACAATCGCTACAATAAAAAACTCAAAAACACTGATATGCTCAATGAACTATCAAGCATTAGACTCAACCTTGACAAAAAGTATTAGACTTTACCTAACTGAAATTAACTATACCAACAAACTGAACAGAATATAAACTATAATATAGAAGGAGGAGGGTACTAGGAATGTTAACCGACAATCAAAGCAAAAACCGCTACAATATATTAATCTATTAATCTTTTATTAATCTATTAATCTCTAACTAATATGGGATGAGGAACATGTACATGGAAATAAGAAAGAGAAGGAAGCACTTAGATATAATCAGAGTTAGTGGATTATATGCGCACATACGAAGATTAAATAGAAAAACACTAACTTAGCAATTAATTAATTCTACCAAAAGGAACTAACATGCCGAGAACAAGAGGGGTAAATTATTGCCATCAACATCTAAGCATCTACTGCAAAAATCTAAGTATTAAAACAAAAGGAAACCAACAACTAATATATATATATATATATATATATATATATATATATATATTTTTTTTTTTTTTTTATGAAATAATAAATAAAGTCTCTTCTTACCAAAGAACAAAACCAGAGTTACAAAGCAAGAAGAGAAAATATGAACTCAGACCAACTCAAACATAGATGAAAATAGGTAGATACTCATGATAAAATTAGTTAATATGCGTAATAAATTGAAAGGATAAAGGTACTCCCCCTTTGCATGTAGGTGACTGCTTGCTGCTGGAAGCCTCTCTTTTGTGAGCTTCGATGATAATGGAGGACATGGAAGAAATCCTCAATCAGCAACTAGGTTAAAGAGACTTGAAGCCAAAACCTAGATCTAGGTGGTATGTAGTAGTTTGAAGTGGGTAGGTTACTATTATTTGGTATGTTTAAATAGTTGCTCCTGGTGATGATTCGTGGATGAGAATCCTTTACTGGGTGGGTGTTGAAATTGGTTGTGGAAGTTAGGGTTACTTGGCTGAATCCAAATATTAGATCTACATGGTTTGTTAGTGTTGGAAGAGGGGATTACTTGTAGTACTTAGGTATGGATAATAGATGATCTTAGAGTTATGATTTGGGTGAGAGAGGAAGATTGATTCTGTGATTGGATTGTGATTTTGGGTGTTTAGGTTAAGGTTTGGGTGAAAAGGGGAGAGAGCAAAATCGCCAAGATGATGACGTCACGCGAGAGCTTCTCTCTCCTAAAAAAAACCATCCTTTTTTAACCTAATCTTGATCATTACTCTCGTTCTGAACAAACACTTCTTTTCTGAAAACCTATTCATTTAACTATAAATTTAAATTACAATTTTTTCGTACAAAATAAACTTTGTTTACGAGGATGACTGAACTGTAATACAAATTAATGGAATAGTATCCTCTAGGCTAATTTCAAACTCCCAGGGAGCTAACGCAGACCAACCGAAGTATGAGCAACTAAATTGGAATATCGTCAGCAATATCGAACTATCGGGTGGAAAGCTTGCACAATTTCAGGCATCGCTAATATCTCCATACATAGACGCCATGGGATTGGCTGAGATGAATCTACGAGATATCCAACGATTGACAATGAGTCTCCTTCTAGTATTCAGAGAAGACACTAATTCTATTCCCAGCTGAAAATTGACAGCTTTATTGTGGAGTGGAGTTTTTGTGTGTAAACTTCTTCGTAGGGTTCCAATCATGTTTTCAGTGTGATCTCTTGCTATCGCAGTCGCAGGCAGAAGCACCACAGTTAGAGAAAGTTCCATCAACATTCACCTTCATCTGCCTATTAGTAGAAGGGATCTATTACGCTACCTGAAATGTTAGTTGGTAATAAATCAGATAGGTTGCTATGTAATCTGAGTTCCTGCTGTGTTTGTCGAAGGACTCCAAATTAATCGGAACTTGATAGAAACAGAGATTGTTGCGTGTTTTCACCAAAACTAGATGAGATAAGTAAAATGCATCCAATTTTTTTATTTACGTAACCCTTGATTGAATAGATTATTAATTTTTCCTATTGGATCTATGGTTAGATGCTCCTTGAAATCTCTTTTGGTCAATGCTATAAGCGATAAGAACTTTGAGCGATCTTTAAATAAATGGAAGATCGTTTCAATATCTGTTACACAAGATGCATGTCAGATTTTTTTTACTATTTATTTTGCCTATATTTCCCATGACAACAATACTATTGTGAATCAATTTTCACACAGAAATCTATGTTTTTGGTTGCTTATCTGTCTTGTTCCTTAACTTCATCTATGGAAAATCTAGAATGTGGCTGCAAGATTGGTCTTGTTTTAACAGTAGTATAATAAGATTTTGGAGTGAATTTTCATGATTCTTTATTGCACCATATGAATCTATCGGTGACGCTCCGTGTTTCGAATCACGGTTTGTCAGACAGTTTTATAAAGAAACTTGGTCTAAGTCTTACTCAGACAAGTCTCAAGTATAAACCCAACACCCCTAAGTTACAAATTTATAACGAACGCGGCGAAAAATCAAATATAGTGTAAACTTTTTCAAAATATGTCGTTATTGAATATGCTCGGAAAATGTGTAACCCAAAAATGCTTTTGGTAAAGTGAAAAAAAATCTGAATTCATATATATATGTACAATTCACACATGAGGCTAAAATTTTAGCAGAGCCTCCTCTGTAAAATGAGCCCATCAAAGCTAAAAATCTGTCAAGCATTCACACATGTTTCCATAAACTGTATACTAAGACTACAACGAAATCCGAACTCAAAAGATCTCCCACGTATTAGATACGAGAATGATACATATATATTGTTCGTTGTGATAACGAAAATAACTTAAAAATATTAAGAAAATACATTGAGCTTACATAATGTGAGCCAATGAAGCAAACTATGTCATCTCGGGCCACCAGTATCTGCAATTGAACAAAAACAAATAGGAATGAGAGAGAGAGGTGTCAGTATGCACACGAATCAAAGAAATACAACAAGATAATTCTTCTAGCTTACTAAGATCACGACTAAATAAGCCCTCAGTCGAGGTCATCTACTATTCGGCTAGGAAGAACCCGTAGGTCTTTGTTAGTATGTGGCAGGTGACGCCTTATCGAACAGTTGCATACTGCAGTGTACACAGGGATCCACATAATACCCCTGTAATAGCTTACGTAACTCTCCTCTCGTCATCATCACCCATTAGGCTAACTTATGATCTTAATACACATCGAATAATCATTCTCACCCAAACAATGATACGCTTAGAATATGTTCATGCATACGATTTCCACTATGATTGTCTATTTCCTAATCCACAAAGGCAATATGATTTCATACTCCATGCATCAAGTCTATTCTGATATCCCTATGGTTTTAGTTTATATAGTCACTAAAATCCTAATCCAACTGAAAAACTGCCACACCGTCCCTCTCTTTCAAAATTTGAAATCTACATGCATACCGCTTACACTAATAACCGACATAACAAGGAGCCCTTCCTTGGAGCCTGTTTCGCATACCGTCTCTGCCTCGGTGATCAACCCTGCTCGGGTTGGTAGATCGTAAACCGGGTTAGAGATCAACCCATATTCAAGACAGTCTCAACAATTCTCCACCTTGACTTGAATATGCTTCTTTTAATTAAATCTGTCACCATCATAGATCAACACCTCTGAGCCATCGTTGCTCCAACCCTGTTAGGGCTTGCCTTTGCCTGTGATTCCAACTTTTGTGTAATTACTCATGAAGACACTGGCCCCATCAGTCATTTCCTGGAAAGTCTGGAACAACTATTTGTTTGCACACATGTGCCTTGTAACTCATGTGTCCAACACTCATTCATGTTTGCAGCCCACCAAACAGGTTACCGCTATAGCAACAATTATTTTCTTCGGACTCTGCAACATTAACCACAACAACATGTTTGGAGTTCTGGTCCTTTCTCTGGTTACATTGGTATGCTTTGTGCCCTAGTTTTCCAAAGACATAGCATACACCCTTCGGCTTTTGGATTTTGGAGTTAGACTTGTCGCCTCCTGAATTTTTGTTCTTTTTTCTGGTCTTCACCAGGCTTTTTCTCTTTTTTTTTTTGCGATTTGGATCTGTCTTTGTCGGGAAAAATTGAACCAAGTAGCATCAGAAGAATTTACAGATAGGTTAGAGAAGTTATTGTTGAGGCGATTAGCCTCTTCAGTCCTCATATGACTGATCAACTCCTGAAGAGACACGTCCTTCATCTTGTGTTTGAGATTGTTTCTGTAGTCACTTCAGGATTAAGGAAATTTCTCGAGCAGAACATTTGCTTGAAGTATCTCACACATTTGCATGTCTTCAACAACCAGATTCTCATAGACATGGACCTTATCATGATGGAAGATTTATCAGTAATATGAAACTTCAACCACTTACCCACAATGTATTTCTTTCTTCCAGCATCGTCGTCTCCATATTTCTTTCGAGCGTGTCCTAAATATCCTTCGCAGACTTGCAGTTAACAAGCAAGTCAAATAACTTGTTATCCACATGATTTAGAAGATGACCTCGCGATGTTGTTTTTCTTTCTGTTGTTTGACAACATCACTATTTGAGACAATGGATTTTTCCTTGATAGGGGTGATGTTAATATCGATTGTATCACCAGTTGATAGATCTTCGAACAAAATGTAATCGACCTCCAGTTGTTCAAACAAGATTAGCAGCTTCTGTGACCATCTCTTTTAGTTAGTTCCATTAAGAGGGGCCAATTTTGACATATTGGTGGAGTTTTGAGGTTACCAATATCCATCGATCAGAGAATCACTTTCAAATTGTTGGAAATATAAAGAAGACATTTCTATGTCTAATGGGCTCTAAAGTTTATTTTCGTAAAATTTGAACTAAAAGCTCATTATGTTTCTTCCTTAATGATTTCGAAAATTGATTCAAGGAAAAACTTCGTTTGTGCTCTCCGATTTTCCGGGTCAATGTTGGAAAAAATATGCTTGGATTAATAGAAATTCTGGAAAACAATAATATTGTTTTTTGTGTCGTGGTATGGAGGTCACTGCCTTGAAAGTGATTTCCGAAGAACCTTGATACAAACTGTTTAATCATGTCACTTTCCAAGGATTTATCACAACTTATTGTATTCTTCTCGCAGTGAAGAAAACAGTAATGGAAAGAAGAAAACAGTAATGAAGATTGTAGAAAACTCAGTAATTAGTACGAAATATGAAATCCAAATTTCTACGTGTCTTCTCTGTTGAATTCGACAAAAATTTATTACCACAGAGTAAGATTAAACCATCTAGGAAACATGGTAAAGAAGATATGGGAGTTGGAGATAAACTACAAAACATATCGCGCTTCTCCCATGACTTTCTCTTTAATCAGAGTTAATAGAATCTCAATATGAACTCAATGAATTTAACAAGAATAACTCTCTTATTAATCGTAAGGAAAAATCACTCAAAAACCTGAAACTCTCTTATATTAATTGTGCCACATCTTAGCACCTCCTTATATAGGGAACCATAACTCAAAACCCTATTTTAGATAACATCAAAATGAAAGGACACCTAACTTTAGATAACTACTAAATAAAAGGAAAGTTTCACAAAACTATGTATATTTAGATTCTCCTAAATATACTTTAGCTTGAACCCCAAGATGTTTTCAAGCTTATAACACCAGAGTTTGGGTCAAAGTAAAATTGCCCAAGGCCCAAAGCCCAAGCCCCCCCGCTGGCGTGTATGTGCTCGCGCGTGGGAACCCTTCTCTACTATACTTAGTTGTTTATAATGAGTTGCCAAACAATTCATTATAAAGACCAACTAGTTTCACTAGTCCTAGTATGTGAGAAGAGAAATGACTTTGAGAACCATCTCTCATCTAGAGGTGGGCCCCGCCCATGTGCTGGCTAGCAAACAAAATAGTCTTGACTAGTAAACACATGGGTGAAATATCCACCAGTTAATTAAAGTCCAACAACTTTTGCGAAAATAAATTTGTCAAAGTTAAAGTTGATTAAGTTTCATGTTCGACAATAAAAGCTAAATGGGTTGACTATTTTGTCTATTGAGAAAGTTATGACCGACACACTTGAGTATTCAACAATTATTAGTGATTTTGCATCTAAAGATGTAAGAAGAACAATTTTAAGTGATTATCACCACTTTTTGTTACATAAATATAGTGAAAAGAATTACGCTACTAATTAGTTTTTGTAAGTAGTTTTACGATTTGCTATAATCAAAGGGGCCACATTTTTGAACCTCGCTTCGGGCCACTAAAAGCTCAGAGCCCGCCATGCGATGTTTACAACCGAGAACTAAAAAATGACTCAAGAGTTTTACTTTTCAGAAAAGATTGTTGATCTCATGCAACACCAAACTAATGTAAAATATAGTCAACAATCTCAATGAGCTCAAACTATTTGATCAAGGAAACTTTTAAAACAAAAAGACTACAAGCAATGACGTGAGTCTAGATTTTGAGGTCGAAAACCTCACCAATGAGCAAAATGACACAGTTTTGTTAATACACCTGATGGTCGATTTGTCTGAATTGAGCATAATCTTGAAGAAGATGTGGGTCTCGATTAAAAAGTTATGGTAGAAAAAAAGACAATAGAAATAACCTCCCTATTTTAAGTAGGATTTTAGAGTTTAAGGTCCAAAAATAGGAGGGGTAATTAGTCATATATCCACTCCTAAATCAATAAATAAAATAAAACCAAAATAAACCGAAAATGTAAAATAAGTCCAAAAATTCACTATTTGGTGGGCCCCATGCATCAATCCTTTAATTTTCTCTCAAATTTGCCCTTTCATAAATATTTTTTAACCATTGGTAAACCAAAGGTTTATAATGGTTGAGTTAATACAATTATTCTTTCTATAAATTTTATGAAAGAATATTTATGGTGGATATTTAATGTTAATCTTTATTTCCAAAACTTATATTTTTCTAAAGTAACCTACCAAATCAATGGATATTTACCTAAAACTAGTTTCTCTCTCCCAAACACGAGTTTCTCTTTCTGTAACTATATGTTCTTTGAATTCAAGAAAATATATTATTTCCAAAACTGATATTTGTCTAAATTAACCTACCAATTCAATGAATATTTACCTAAAACGAGATGCTCTCTCCCAAAAACGATTTTCTCTCTCTGTAACTCTATGTTCTTTGAACTTCAAGAAAGTATGAATTTGTGATTTGTTTTTTATCTCTACCTCGATCCAATTAAACATCTACAAATTCTTTTGTGAGGTTAAAAAGCAAACTATTTTGCTAGCATCTTACATATTCTACTAGCATATTTTACATTCTACTAGCATCTGATGAATGAATTGGACAAAGTAGTTTTAAAAGCAAATACTATTTAGCTAGCATCTTATTGATTCTAATAGCAATTTTTACATTCTATTAGCATCGGTTGAATAAATTTGAATACAGTAGTTTAAAAAGCAAGAATATTTTGCTAGCATCTTATGAATTTGTTACAATAGGTTAACAAATACTTTTTAGTAATTTTATGAAAGAATATTTATGGTGGATATTTAATGTTAATCTTTATTTCCAAAACTTATATTTTTCTAAAGTAACCTACCAAATCAATGGATATTTACCTAAAACTAGTTTTCTCTCTCCCAAACACGAGTTTCTCTTTCTGTAACTACATCTTCTTTGAATTCAAGAAAATATATTATTTCCAAAACTGATATTTGTCTAAATTAACCTACCAATTCAACCAATATTTACCTAAAACGAGATGCTTTCTCCCAAAAACGATTTTCTCTCTTTGTAACTCTATGTTCTTTGAACTTCAAGAAAGTATAAATTTTTTATTTGCTTTTTATCTCTACCTCGATCCAATTAAACATCTACAAATTCTTTTGTGAGGTTAAAAAGCAAACTATTTTGCTAGCATCTTACTGATTCCACTAGCATATTTTACATTCTACTAGCATCTGATGAATGAATTTGATAAAGTAGTTTAAAAAGCAAATACTATTTAGCTAGCATCTTATTGATTCTAATAGCAACTTTTACATTCTATTAGCACCGGTTGAATAAATTTGAATACAGTAGTTTAAAAAGCAAGAATATTTTGCTAGCATCTTATGAATTTGTTACAATAGGTTAACAAATACTTTTTAGTAATTAAAATATATTATGTGAAATTGTTTTTGTTACATTTTCAGTATTTTACTAGCATTTTCTTGATTCTGTTACCATCTGATATGAATTTGTTACAATAGGTTGATTCTAATAAAATTTTATGCTGGTAGAATCTTATCGAGTCTAACAACATTTTTAACATTTTGTTTTAACGTTTGTTTTTTCTTACTCTTCACTACTGTAGATGATGAATGAAACCATCAATCGATTCTCTCTCTCTCTCCCACTCGATGCTTTCACCTTTTTCACTCGGTTTAATTTAGGCGTCGATGATGGATGAAATCAAAACCTAGTTCATATATTAGAAAGTGACGATGCTCTCTCTCTCTCTTCGGTTTGCTTTTGCCTAATTCTAATAGAAATATAAAAGAAAGTATTCTGCTAAACGGTAAAGGCAACTATTTTTCCGGAAGGAAAGTTTGTTTTTGAGGAAATCATTTAATGAATCTCTAAATATTATGGTATATATTATTTTAGGTTATTTTTTTTAACTTAGGATAGGTTAGACAGTAAAAGAGAATGAGAGGATAGACATGTAATTTACTTTGAGTGGATTTGTTTTCTATTTCAGATTATCTTTGGTCTCTAGACTCATTGATCATGCGATTTTGGACTTAAAACACATCCTCCGTGTATCTTAATACAAACAGACCAAGAAATACATTTAGCTTATTCCCCACAAACAATGAGATGAAGCTTACTCGGGTAAAACCTACCTACCTTTTTTTTTTTTTGGAATAATACTTCATTAAATCATAGGATAAATGTTCATACAATGAAGTAAAGAAAAGCCCAAAAACACTCCACATAGAGTGGACCCCCGCAAAAATATAAAGTTAGGTGGATTGGAACATAGCCCTTGCCACCTCATGAGCTAAGGTATTTAGATTACGTGGAATCCATCTTATGGAGTAGCTCTCAAATTGCGCCAAGTACTCTTGGATCAAGATGATCGTCGATCTAATGCGCCAAGGGATGTGATCTTGGCCGTCCATCACCGCGTTTACTATCACCGAGGAGTCTCCTTTTAAAAATACCCTCTGTAACCCTAAATGTGCCGCTACTTCACAAGCCAAGAGTAAAGCTTGAGCTTCACAATCCAGAGGAGAAATAGGGTTGATTAGTTTTCCTTTTTGATGGATGAGCATTCCCACCTAGTTTTGTATCACCACACCAACAGATGTCTCTTGATTCCGGTAAGAACCATCAAAAGAGATCTTCCAGATGTCGTCTTGAGATGGATCCCATAGTAGTTGTTGAGGCTGTACATCCCCTGAATGAAGATCTGGGTTGTTGTTCGTACTCTTGAGAGCCTGGCTGATGATGCTTTGTGGATTCAGTCGCCCTTCGTTGATATAAACATCATTTCGAGCCTTTCAATAAAACCAGATAAGGTAAAAGTAGAATTTCGAACTCCTTTGATTAGATTTGCTCATATTGATAAGGTTGAGTATTAAATCTTCTGGTTGATTCTCCTTCATGCATTGTTCTTGGTTATGAGCTAAAGTCCACAACTCCACAAACTTCGGGCAATCTCTGAACAGGTGTGTTGTTGTTTCTTCTCCTTCGTTACATAGTTTGCAAATTGTTGAGATTAGTTGGTTTCCTCTAACAATATTTGATAGTAATGGTAGACCATTGTTCAGCAAGCTCCAAATAAATTGAGATATCTTGGGTTCTAGATATTGAATGTTCCAAAACTTAGACCATGGGAAGTTTGGTTTAACTCTCGGATTCCTATGAGAAGGAATGACTTCCCTGTACTATGATTTGGTTGTGAATTGTCCATTCTTAGTAGGCAACCAAGTTAAGGTATCCAATATAGAAAGTCCCGAGAGTCTAATGTTGCTGATAGCTTGAACAGATGCATAATCAAAATGTCTTTCTAATATATCCCTCTTCCATGTTGAGGTCGACTGATCTATAAGATCTGAAACCCAACAGATGTTAGTAGGTAATGGAGAAATACATTGTGGTTTGAAGCCTTGCATATCCGGAATCCAAGGATCTTCAGTAATCTGGATTGAAGACCCATCTCCAACCATCCAGCAGGTCTGTGTTTGCAATATTTCCTTGATCTCCATAAAAGAGTTCCATAATGGTGTAGCATTAGCCTTTTTCCTTTCATTCCAGAATGAGATGGTTCTGTAATATTTAGAAATAATAATACGGGACCAAATAGCATTAGGATTAGTTAACAGTCTCCAGGCTAATTTAGCCACTAGAGACTGATTAACTTTGGCCAATGATCGAATCCCCAAACCTCCTAGCTCCTTAGGTTTTTGGATCAGCTCCCAGGGGAGGAAATGCATTTTGTGTTCATTTTCCTCGTGATTCCACCAGAAATTTCTCTCAAGTGTTTCTAGTTCAGTAATAGTTCCCTGAGGCAACAAAGAAACACCCATAAAGTAAGTGCATATAGGGCTTAAAGCTGACTTTATCAACATAGTACGGCCAGCTTGAGAAATGAAACGTCTCTTCCAACCTGCTAGTCTAGATTTGAATTTTTGTACCAAAAAGTTATGTGACTGTATGCGTGACTTAGGTTTCAGAATTAGAGACCCCAAATACTTCTCAGAATCTACCATAAGTGGAGCCTGTAAATTATTGATAAATATGGTGGTGAGTTCTGGTTCCACCCCTTTACTGAAGTAGATAGATGATTTAGAGAAGTTGACCAGTTGACCTGAAAATGTTGTGTATTTGTCTAGAATTACTTGAACAGCTTGTAAATTTTTAAGTGATGCTTCACCCATGATGATTAGATCATCTGCAAACAAAAGGTGCGATACTCGTGGGGACTTTCGATTCACTCTGTATCCGTCGAACAGGGCCTCCCTTTCGAATTTCTCGATAGAGACAGACCTTGTGACACCAATATGAAGAGGTAAGGAGATAGGGGCATCCCTGTCTCAGACCTCTAGTAGAAGTGAAATTGCCGTACTTTTTGCCATTTACTAAAATACTGAAAGAAGGAGAAGTAACACAGGACATGATAAGATTTAGAAGTGTCCCAGAAAGGCCAGTTGCAATCAGTACCTGTTTAAGGAATGCCCAGTCTACCCTGTCATATGCCTTCGCCATATCTAGCTTTAGAATAAATCCACCTGACTTGGACTTAGACCGTTTCATAGAGTGAAGTGATTCTTGAATGATAACTATATTGTCAACTATCTGTCTGTTAGGAACAAATGCATTTTGTTGTTGACTAATACAATCGTCTAAGAATGGTCTCAATCTATTGGCTATGATCTTCGTGATGAATTTATATAATGTGTTACATAAAGCTATCGGCCGGAAATCAGCTGCCTTCGGTGGGTGTTCAGACTTGGGGATAAGAACCAAGTTAGTTTGGTTTATTTCAGGTGGTATATATCCAAGACGGAAAGAGTCTTGAATAAACTTGATAATGTCGGGCCCAATAATATTCCAACCATTTTGATAGAAGTGGCACGGAAACCCGTCTGTACCTGGGCTTTTAAGTGGACCCATATTGAATATTACCTGTTTGATCTCCTCGTCTGATGGAATTCTCGAAATGGCAAGTAGATTCTCCGTTTGTAATTGTTTATACGCCTGTAACACCTCTGGCGGGACTGGTTCCACCTGTTCAGCCGTGAATAGATTCTGAAAGTGAGCCAAAAGAGTATCTGCAATATCTGTTTCAGAAGAGAGACGAACGCCGTCGTTGTCGGTTAAGTATGTATATGATTTTTTCTTCTTCTATTTGAAACTTCTACGTGAAATGCCTTTGTATTTCTATCGCCGTTTAAACCCCAAAATTGCCTGGTACGTTGCTCAAGTCTGGTTCTGTGGAGTTCTTCTAAATGAAGGAGATCCTCTTGTATAATAGATTCCTGTAAAATTGTATCTTCAGTTACTAGTTGGGCTTGAATACCGCCCAACCTGGTTCTAAGAGTCGCCAATCGCCTATCCACATTTCCAAAACAGTCACGTCCCCATACATGGAGTCTCTCTTTGACTTCCTTGCGTCGGGATGTAATATCAGGAGGAGCTGCTTGCCAGTGTAGTTCTAACTGGGCAGAGTAGTCATGATGTTTAGTCCAAAATGCTCATATTTATCTCTAACTCTAATAACAGTACCATGAATCTCTGTTTTAAGCAATATAGGTCAGTGATCACTGTTATATCTCGACAAATGAAATACACCCGCATTAGGATACATATCTAGCCAGTTTGCTGAAGCAAGAACCCTGCCCAATCTTTCCCGAGTTAAAGCATGAGACCCACGGTTGTTGGACCAGGTGTAAGCCGGACCATTGAATCCCAAGTCAATCAAATTAGCATTTGAGATAAATGAGCTAAACTGCCTAGAAAAAGGGGTTTGTCTAGAACCACCATATTTTTCTGATCTGGAGGAAATAACATTCACGTCACTTAGGCAGCAGTACGGGTTAGATAACGATTGGAGAGTATTCTGAACTTGCTGCTAAAGGGGGTTCTGTCCGAAACAATAAGGGGGGCCGTAAATGCATAATAGGTCCCATTCAGGACGATCCCCTCTTTCCAAAACTCGAATATGAATCAGATTCTAGTTTTGAGAGACAGGAGTCATATTAATTTCATCAGACCAAACTAAAGCAAGACCGCCACTACGGCCAATAGCTGGAATGATAATTTTATTAGTTAAATTAAACTGCTGCAAATTAAACACTTTTGATTGAAGTTGCAATTTGGTTTCTGACAGAAATAAAATAGATGGTTTAACCGAGCGGAGGAACTGGTGGAGGGTGTGGCTTGTCGAGGGGTTCCCCAACCCTCGGCAATTCCAGGATAGGATCAACATCGACCTTGCGGCTCTTTGGGAGAAGCCGCCATGACCCGTTTCTTGTCTCTGACATCTTTGGTAACATTTCTGGAAACTTTAATAGCTTGATCTTCCTGACTGAATTGGTCTCTAGCAAGACGTTTCAGGCTCTGTTTGAATGTGTCTCCTGATTGTTCCAGGATTACATTGTCTACTTGTATTGTAGGGTTGCTCGGGGAGTAGGTGTGGGAGATGCCTGTAGGGCAAGAAGATTTGAACTTTCGTATCCTGGGTTGGGAGCCTATGTCTCCATCATCTGCTAGAGGGTTAGTACTCTTTCATTTCTCAGGATGTAAACGTAAGTCTGAGAAGTTAGAAACTGGTATTTCCTTATCTGGTACAACTGCTGCAGGAACCGTCTTATTTGTTGGAGGTTGCCTAACATTGGGATCTCCATCGCTGTCGGTAACCGATCTCACCGCCTCTGTTGCTGGTGTATGTTCCTGACTTTGTTCCATGTTCCCTCTTCGTGAATTCAAGGAATTTTGTTCCCATGGCTGCAACACTTTGAAATTATCCGGATATTTTGGCTGTGCTCGAATCAATACCTGTTCTTGCTGTGTCTCTATAATATTAGTATCTAAAAGATCTAATAGCTTTAGACGACGAGGGCAAAACACTTGTGAATGACCAAGGAAACCACAAAAGAAACAAAATCTACCGATTTTTTCAAATCTAAGCAAGATAGTTCTAGTTCCCACACCGGGTAATTGAAGTTGAACAACCTTCGGTAGTGGGTCGACAATGGATATCTCCACTTTTATTCTACCAAAAGTGGTCCACTTCAACGCCTCTTCTGTCTTGACTGGTAAATAATTTCCAAGACCTTTAGCCAGGAGATTGACTGTTCGAGCATTAAGTAAGTTGTATGGAATGTCGTGAAATTGAATATAAAACCATGCCTTGTTAAATTGATGATCTGCCGGTGATTTGTCAGACCTGCACTTCTCAATAAGAAATATATCATCTCTGATAATCCATGGGGCTTTAGAGACGATCATGTCGACTTCGCCGGTAGTACCAAACTTTGCCAAAAAAGTGATAGTTGATATGTGGCTTAAAGTGTACGGGAAAGGCAGATTCCAAACCCCATTAAGTTTCTTGTAAAGAAAGTCAAGAGAGTATGTTTTGTAGGATAATACCTTAACTACACAGTGATGTTTATAATCGAAAGTAACAACATCCTCTTCATTTCCCTGAATAACTTGGATCCCTGGTTCTTCTGTTGATAATGCAGCGAGTTGTGCGAGGAAGTCCGTATCCCCTGTGTTCAATTGATTGGTTTCATTCTCCATTGGCTTCTGATATGAAAGAGAAGATCTAGTTGAGTAAGAAAATAAGAAATTTGAACCTATAGACCAGCAGAAATGTCCTAAAGACCATCCAATAACCGCCCAAAATTCAAACAGTAACTGAAATCACCACCTCAATGGGTGGTTTCCGGCAAGAAAACTGTAATTATGGGTAGTTACATACAGATAACTGAAATGACCGCCCGAGAGCTTTAGGTTGATTAAAACCTGCCACCTACCCAATTCTTTAGACGCTCACTCTAAAAAGATCTTGCACGTGTCATGTTCTTTTATTTTGATGAAACCTACCTACCTAAATCACAACCTTAACGGCTCACCGTATATGTGATAAGAAAGGAAAGGGAGTGAGTTACAGTTTGTGTTTTAAAAGGTGCACAATAATTACACCCCACTCAGGTGGGGTATAGGCCATATAGCATTCGTCCCCATTAGGCATATTGTCGGACATATGTTTGATACCCAAAAATTTTAAATTGTTTGGATACGTATGCTGATCATATACATATTTTTAGCTATCTATTGACCTACTTGAGAAATTGAACAAAAGCTTGACAATATTGTTGTTTTAGGTACTGTTTTATCGTCCTGTTTTTTTCAACAACGATAATTTTCTTCTGAAACTAATCAGAGATAAACAAGTTGGGTTTTAAATAAAAAATCTTTTAAAAAAAAGACAGATTGTTCGTACTCTGTTTTAAATTCCAAATACGAATTGTATTTCAAATAATAAAACAATAAAAGAGGATAAAGAACATAAACTATTTTAATTAGAACTGAGGTGAGTGATCACTTTCTCTAAGACAATAATTCGCCCTGTTTATTGTACCAACGATATAGACGATCTGTCTCCCCGGATACAAAAAATTACCCTTCGGATGGGAGTTACTTGGATTTGAAAATCTTTCGAACATCATCAAGTATTGAAAAACTCTTGAATGCTTTAAACTCTGTTAATTCGAAGTAGTGTAGAAGTCTGATTTCATGGCTTATTTATAAGTGCGAGGTGACTGTTAACAAATAATCACACTTCGAGGGAACAATCACAATGTTTTGAATGGAAGAGGTGAAGGAGATGTCCTTCGACCAAAGATGAAATGCGAGCAATTTATTGGATAGGACAATTGATGAAGAAGATCATCAAGTCCAGACGATTTAGGGGTCGTATTGTTTAGCTATAAACCAACTATGATCGTCAAATTACGAAGAAATTCGCGGCTAACTTCGACTGGATCCTACATCGGGTTACACATAAGAATGTCTATTTGATCGGATGGTATGACTGGAGGGATGAGACATATAATCATGGGAGAGTCCCATAAACATGTCTCATAGGTCTAAAAGAAGTTTAGGCAAAGATAGTACAAAAGACCCAAAAGAAGGGTATTTGGGTCGGGCACCAAAAGGGCTGTTTTGGGGCCTAAAAGGGCATGACCAAGCTTGGCAGTGTGGCCCTATATGGGCCGTCCAGATCTGCCAAAGATGGGCTTGCTTTGGCCGGCCAAAAGAAAGGAATTGGAAAAATAGAAACTAGTTTCTATTTTTCACTATTTCCTTAATCTTATTCGAAAGAGACTTTCAGGAAACCTTATTAGGGTTGGACTCTAACTAGGATTCTGTATAATGTCTCTTAGGGAATTGAATAAGGTGTGGAAGAATTCTCAAGGAGCTTTCTTCTCTACAGCATCAAGTAGAGAAAGAAAGAGAGATTATTCCCAACTATCTATTCAGTCTTAAAGAAGAAGTGTTCTTCTAATCAAACCACCATTAGTGTTCTAGCTAGCAACAAGGTGGGAGATCAAATTGATCATTAGGGTGTCTTGAGTAGAGGAGCAACAATTGGAGCTCTTAGTCTTCACATTCGATTGGAAAGGTACGAGGGAAAATATAGCGATTAAGGTAATCTCTAAACTCTTAATTAATTGAGTTATTTCCTTTTTAGCCCCCTACTTTGTGACCAACTTCCTTTAAGGCCCCCTGTTTTTCATAAATTCAAATATGACCCCCTTTTTATTTAAATTCCTTAACTACCCTTGCTACAAATATATATTTAAAATAAAAATAATAAAAACTTTCCCTTCACCTCACCTCACCTCACCTCTCTCTCCACCTACCTCTCTCTCTCTTTCTTTCTCCCACATCTTTCTCTCTCTCTCTGTCTCCTCCGACAAGGTTGCCGACCGGAAAGAAAAAAAAATTCTCTTCTCTCTCTAAACACTCCGGTGAAGGGGTTGCCCTTCGCCGGAGTTTTAGAGAGAGAGGATAATTTTTTTTATTTTTTCGCTTGCCGAAAATTTTTTTGGGGAGCGAACTTGTCGGATAAGACAAAGAGAGAGGGAAAGAGGTGAGGTGGAGAGAGAGAGGTGAGGTGGAAGAATGTTTTTTATTATTTTTATTTTAAACATATATTTGTAGGAAGGGTAGTTAAGGAATTCAAATAAAAAAGGGGGCCATATTCGAATTTACCAAAAACAGGGGGCCATAAAGGAAGTTGGCCACAAAGTAGGGGCCCGAAAAGGAAATAACTCTAGTTAATTATTAGCTTATGCATGTGATCCTGGGAATACTAGTGTTAGACATTAGATGTCTGAGATTCCGCTTAGAACACTAGAAGTCACCACAACTGGTGTAAAACGAAAAAATAAGGCTCCTACGCTCATAGCGAGGAATTGCAAAGTGCGGGCGCCTCGAAAGCGCCCGATGCACCCTAAACGCCCGCGCCATGGGCGTGCGCGGTGCAAACCACGCAAAGCCTTGGACCATTGCTTCGTATAATACTTTAATAAGATAGACCAAGTTACTATAAACCATTCACCTTCCTTTTAGTTATCGGATGTGGGACTTTCCTTAAATATTTCACATGTTTTCATATTTAAACTCAAACTTCAAAAATTAATATTTTATTCGTACGGAATCGATTTTGAGAAAACCAAACCTTGAAATTCAAGTGCTCGAAGAGACGAACGCAACGGTATGTTCCATGAGCTGTTTCGACAATCGAAATCTAGTCAAAAGTGTAAAAGGCGTTCCTGCTGGATTATCAATTCTAACAAATATTAGATAAAAGTTGAACAGACAAATGGTTACAAATACTTCACTGGTAAGCTGTATTTTTTTTTTTTTTTTTTATGTCATTAGTTGGAGTATAGAAATTTTCGAAACCGTCCTTGAGATTGATTATAATATCGTTGTCTTCTCTTGAAATTATTCATATGGTTTGGACGGCTGTTGATGCATGTAAAGGGGTCAACACATATGTGGACTCTTCATTTAACCCTTGTCCTTTAATACTTTATATTTATCTAAAGATTCTCAAGTATATAATTTTTCGAGAAAAATAAAATAAATGATAGATATCACATGATCAACATATTAGAAATATAAATCCTCTTTCGGGAATTTTTATTCCCATTATTACATCTGCAAGCCTACTAGTGCTCCCCAAAACAGAACTACATGCTTCCCTCTCCTGTCACATTAACATATATTTATGTCAGGCAGGTTGTCTTATGAGGTTTGTTATTCGATGAAAAAACTATTTGTGAACTAAAAGAAGGAAACCTATAATTATTCCATGAAAAAAATATTTGTGAACTAAAAGAACTAAACCTTTTAGGAACTAACTTCAACAACAGGAAAAACAGGAACTAAACCAAATGTTCTCAAAAAGTATTACCTTGCAGAGTTTGGAATAGCAAAATCAAACTCACAAGATCATATGTTATATTAGTGTGATGTGGTAGGATTTAGTTATTAATAGAATGAACTACAACAATTAGAAGACCTACAACATGATTAAAATCATATTTCAATTTCTATCTCCAAAAGATTATCTTCATATAGAACAAAACCATTTTAAAGCTTCTACACTATAAAATTGTTATACATGTGACCGACTAAACCTCCTAGGCAAAATTAATCATTTACAAACTTCCCCTTTGTTGGCAATGCATTCTCTGCAGCTTGGAATATATTAATGAATTGGCTATATAATGTCATAAAAATATGAATATCTTTTAACCGATCCGAACCTGGTCAAACTAAAGTAGACCAAATCGAATGGCCCAAAGTCTTT
>BEHA01020643.1:24706-35563 GCA_002897215.1 Eschscholzia californica subsp. californica
TGTTGAATTGATTTGGTTGATCAGAGATGGAAATGTTGAAGGAAAGATTCGCTAAGTTGTTATTAGGCGAAGATATGTCGGGTGGAGGAAAAGGAGTTTCATCTGCACTGGCATTGTCAAATGCCATTACAAATCTAGCAGGTAGTTTATCATTATCTCTATTCCAATATCTTTCTTATGTAGATATGACCGAAAGGAAAACAAATGGAGATTTCTTGTTCTTAGAAGGAAATTGACATTTGACACTTTCATAATTTTTCGATCTAATGAAGCTTCGGTATTCGGTGAGCAATGGCGTTTGGAACCCATGTCAGCGGAGAGGAAAGCGAGATGGAGAAAAGAAATTGAGTGGCTTTTATCGGTCACTGATCACATTGTCGAATTTGTTCCTTCTCAACAGAAGTCTAAGGATGGTGTAAATATGGAGGTGATTGAAACCACTATAACTTTCATTATAATTTTAATACGCTATTAAAAATTTCGCCATTTTGACTATAAGTCTATAACATCATGTTTATATTTTTTTTTATAGATTATGGTGACAAGACAACGTACCGACCTACACATGAGCATCCCTGCCCTTCGCAAGCTCGAGACAATGCTCATTGTAATGACTCATCCTTTCTTCAATACATATACACATGTTTTTGCGTTTCTCTCCCTCATTCGGTTGTCATTGAAATGGAAAACAGGATTACTTAGATAATTTTAAAGATCAAAAGGAGTTTTGGTATGTATCAAGAGATGCCGATGACGCTGAGAAACGACCAGATGACAAATGGTGGTTACCAACTGCCAAAGTTCCACCAGAAGGACTGTCTGATGTTTCAAGAAAATGGCTTCAGTTTCAGAAGGATTCAGTAAACCAAGTACTAAAAGCAGCCATGGCTATAAATGCTCAAGTTCTTTCAGAAATGGAAGTCCCAGAGAATTACATAGAATCCCTTCCCAAGGCAAACAACATAACCCTAAGTTTCTCATTGTTATATCTCCATATATATATATAATTCATGTTTTAGGCCTTCTTTATATTAACTTCATTTCATTTTTGAGTACAGAATGGCAGAGCAAGTCTCGGAGACTCAATTTATCGTAGCATTACAGTTGAATCCTTCGACCCAGAGGAATTCTTATCGACTCTAGACCTATCGACTGAGCACAAAATCCTAGACCTCAAAAACAGAATTGAAGCATCGATCATAATATGGAAAAGAAAGATGATTCATAAAGACCAAAAATCTTCTTGGGGTTCAGCTGTGAGCTTAGAGAAGAGAGAACTCTTTGAAGAGAGAGCAGAAAGTATTCTAGTTCTTCTTAAACAACAATTCCCCGGCATACCTCAATCGTCGCTTGATATTAGTAAAATTCAGTACAACAAGGTAAGAGAAAACTTCTCATTTCTAACATTTCAAGCTTATACAGTAAAATTATAAAGTAAAGTCGAATATCTCTATACTAAAAAGAACTTGTTTTTGATTTATATATATATAGGATATAGGTCAATCCATTTTAGAGAGTTATTCAAGGGTATTAGAGAGCTTGGCTTATACAGTTACGTCTCGAATAGAAGATGTTCTTTACGCGGATTCTTTAACGCAGAATCCATCATTAGCGAAAACTATGCGAATGACATCAATCAGTATAGCACCGGGACCAGTGAAGTTCCCAAACCCTGAAGAAGAGATTGAGAAACTGAATTCAATGGAAACACCAACTTCAATGACTCTATCAGATTTCATGGGTTGGCAAATGGATCAAAATGAAAGTGATAATCAACTTAAGAATAAGAATGAAGCATTGGGTAATCTTGAAGATTTCTTGAAAGATGATGATGAAAAATCTGTGAAGAAACCTCCTTATATTGTCATAACAAAGAAGGCTTCTTATCTTGAGAATTTGGGTGGTTTGAGAAGCCCAACTGCGCGACATTAACGAAAATTATAGAGAGAACAGAGAGAGAAACTCACATTATTGTTTTATTCTTATAAAGAAAAGAAAGAAGCTGAATCTGTACAGACTTTGTAGTTACAGTTCTTATCTGTTAATGGTGACTTATATTTCTAAAGAGTCACATTCTTTCTCTTGTACTACTAACATTTTTGCTAAGTTATTATCTCATAGATGCAACCAGATGGCTACTTTTAAGCCGTTATTGGTATCTGTAAAAATTCACGATCATATAATAACCGGAGAGATGAATGAAAAGCAATGAACACCATATTTAACGTGGTTGATTCGAAGATCTTCCCCTATAGATCTTGACTTACATCCACGGACAAATCAATAATGAAATAAAGTAGATAATGTCTATTTAATTATAATATTAATTACAGACATATCCTAAATACAAGAAACTCAAACTTCTGGATCTTCAAATATCTCAGAATATCTTCAACTTTTGTTGATCACCAGATCTTCGTCTTTTCGATCCGTCAAGTTATTCACGTATCTCATTACTCCCGCAAGTAGGAACACAGAACTTTTTAAGTGTCCAAAGAGAAAAGATAAAAATATAGTAAAAAAAAACTTAACATGTGTAGTATGAGAAAACTTACTGTAGTATGGCTAACAACCCTTGGTTGGAGTGGTAAGAGGTTTAGTCTTCCACCCAAGGATTTGAGGGACGCTGACAATTTCGAGAAAAAAAAGAGACGTACTGTATTATAAGAAAACTCACTGCATTTTGACATGTTTGTTACACATGATTTAATATTTTACATATTAGGAGGTAATTGTCTAATTAAGGCTTGACGCCTTGACGTTTCAATTTCAGACTGCATCTCACGTCGGTGTTGTTGGATGTAACTAAAAAGCACGTTGTATATCATGTAAGACTGGATCTGAGTAAAGACATCCCTATTCTAAACATAAATTTGCACTAAAAGAAAGGGGTTATTTCCCGATTGGCCTCTAAAGTATGACCGGTTCTTATGTGGTTTTCTTTTTATGTACTGACTCATCGTTCAAACTTGCACTTTTGGAAAATGTTCTTAATCGTTTTTCGTCTTTATTTCTTATTTTTATACTTTATGTTTCTCAAACTTTACCTTTTAGTCATTTATCTTCATATTTATCATCTTTACTATCTATCTTCTCCATTAAAGACTATTAAAGATTTCAAAAAATGATTTATCCTTATTAAACATCTAAATAATAAATATATTTTTTTTCGCCTTGTACTTTCTTTCTCTTTGAGGAAATCTACTTAAACAAAATAACTATTTTTGGTAACCATAGAACGTATCTGGTCTTTTGCTTCACGAATAAGACCAAATCTGGTCTGTATGGGACAAATACTGCTCGATATTGGTCAGATCTGAAAAAGACCAGAACTGGTCCTCCACGAAGAAGATCAGATGGTGGGATGAGATAAAGAAGGTAAAGGGGTGGGCGAGTGATTGTCTGATGGGGTTCTTCATTTTGTAGAAGCACCTTTAATATTAAGTTAGATAACCCTCAAAACCCTTCCTCCTTTGAAAGTATTTTTTGCATGTTGTAAATTGTCGGTCTATTTTCTCCAGAAATATCTTTGAATATATGTATAGATATTTCTCATGCAATTTAATTAAATTAAAAGAAGAGAAAGAGATAGATGTATTCCAAGCTTTATTTGAAAAATTCTTTTCGAACTTTTTCATCTCCAACATTACAACACTAGATCTATTTAGAGGGTGGAAGGAGGAGTAGGATAATGACACATAACCTTATGAGTTGTCACAATATATAGTATATGGTTAGTAATAAGATGACACTTCTCATATGGAACTTCCATAAACTGCCACCACATTTAGGTGGTGTTATAGAAATGCCAGGCTTAGAAATGGTGGGCTTCCATAGTTATATGTTTGGGCAAGAAAATGTATTAAAAACACCCAAGGCCCTTGCTTTACTAATGATTTTATGGGCATCCACATACCCTATTACACTTCTCTTTGGATGATCATTTCTCGAATTAGTTACCTCATTAAAACTTTGTCAGAGAAAGCCTGTGGGACAAAATCTGATGAAAGAAAAAAAAGTACAATAGAAGAGATACTGAGTCGTGCTGGATACGCAAAATGTGGTCCCATTAAAACCTTGCCAGAAAACTCATTGGGACAAAACTGGACGAAGGAAAGAGTACAGAGCGTAGGTAGTGATACAGGAATCTAGACATGATCATAGTCTCCCCTTGATAAATATCATATCTTGGATCGATGTCACCTAGTATTCGAAGCAGAATCTCAGACATCGCATGTCTAACACTAGTAGGCCCTAAGATCATGCATAAGCTAATAATTAGCTAAGAGTTAGAGATTACCTTAATCGCTAAATTTTTCCTCGAACCTTTCCAATCGAATGTGAAGACCAAGAGCTCCAAGTGTTGTTCCTCTACTCAAGACACCCGAATGATCAATTTGATCTCCCACCTTGTATTTAGCTAGAACTCCAATGGTAGTTTGATTAGAAGAACTCCTTCTTTATGACTAGTTAGATAGCTTGGGAATTAGGTCTCTTTCTTTGTCTACTTGATGTTTTAGAGTAAGAAAGCTTCTTGAGAAATTCCACACCTTATTCAAGTCCTTAAGAGACCTTATATAGAACCCTCAGTTAGAGTGTCACCCTAATTAGGTTTCCCAAAAAGTCATTTTGAATAAGATTAAGGAAATAGTCGAAAATAGAAACTAGTTTATATTTTCCTATTTCCCTAAGTTGTGGCCGTCCAAATCAAGCCCAACTGGGCAGATCTGACCTGCCTCATTAGGGGAAACGCCCAGCCAAGGTCGGCCCAATCCGGGGCCTATAACGTTACTTTTAAGCCCCTACCCAAAATCCCTTCTCTCGGTCCTTTCGTGCTATCTTTGCCTAAACTTCTTTTAGGCCTATGAGACATGTTTATGGGACTCTCCCATGATTATATGTCTCATCCCACTAGTCATATCATCCGATCAAATAGACACTCTTATGTGGAACACGATGTAGGATCCGATAGAAGTTAACCGCGAATTACTTCGTAATTCGACGATCGTAGTTAATTTCTAGCTAAACACTACGACCCCTAAATCGTCCAGACTTGATGATCTTATTCATCAATTGTCCTATCCGACAAATTGCTCACATTGCATCTTTGGTCGAAGGACATCTCCTTCAGAACCCCACTTGTACTTATACCAAGTACAATGCTCGATTCCCTTGTCAATTTGTATCTCATCTGATACGTCACATCTTTCATACTTTATTGATATAAAGTATAACTGTCAAAGACAAATGATTAACTTTTAATCCGTTTGAGCTAGGCCACGCATTTTCAGTTGCTACTCATCAAACGACCTTCAGATAATTTTTCCTTAATATAATTAGGATGACACAATCCATTCTTGTGCTCCCACTCAACTTCATGTCTATCATGTCTTTCTCAGTGTCTTCTTTTATAACCTCCTTTACGACGCGACGTTTGGCGGAATCAAAGTCGGACACTCCTTACGTAAGATGAGTCAAACACTCATGTTTTAAGGAATCTCTCTAATCTTGTCAATGAGAAGCGTTTTGACGTTCATCATGTACTTCTCATTTGAGGGTTATCCAGTGTATATTCCTAATAGTACACCCACGTAGTCGATTCGAGTAGTCATATTCCTATAACCCATGAAACAAAACTATCTCGTCGACCTCACGTGCTAGTCTTCTTGAGTCATTGGTGTCCATGCAATGACCTGGACAAGGGAGATGATAATTAAATATTCCAAGTTCACTTAATAGGGTTTCATTTGTCAGATCACATATAATACAAACCTATATATTTGGAATGTTCCGTGGACTGTCGTTTAAATACTAAACCAAATTTAGAAGACTTTGAAATAACTAATTTATTTCCGATAACGAGAATTTGTAAATTTGAGCCTCTTCTGTAAAACCCTTTTACATACAAGTCAAGGTTATTCTCAGAATGTACCTTACGCCTTAGACTTATGTATGATTCTCATACTTTGTCTTAGGTGACAGTTTAGTTAAATACAGATGTATTCCGATTAAACTTTGCCTACTATCATAGGTCGCTTCCTGCGATTTTCTTTTGATAAACTCTGGTAACCCTTTACTAGAGTTAAGGCTTCCATTCTTTCATTTGCAGAGTCTGCAACAGTTCCCAGCTCGAAACACTTTCAACCTACTTTCTTTCCATGTCTGGAAGTTTGAATTGACGTGTTCAACTTTCTTTTCCACTTTGAACTAACTCATCCTAGTAATTTTACAAGCCTTTTAGGATGTTAATTAGTTGTGGTTCAGATTGTCTTATCTCAATTCGGATGTTAACATCTCTTAATACTACAGTATGCGAGATGTCTTGGGCAAATGTTAAATCATGTCCTACATGACTAATCTTATGCCTACAGCATAACTATCTTCCTCATGCGTGCTTGTTCATCAGGGTCCTCGGATTCTGAGTCTTGCCGAGCTATGCGCCATGAGGTTTGGATTGAATGTCTCTTTTAGAATCTTTCATATTTGGACTTTTAAGAATCCCAAGTTTTCTTATCTTAGTCCTATCATCTTTTGATCTATATTCATATACCTTTGATGCCTAAAGCATTTCATCCTTTGTGGTCCTTCATTAACTGATCCCAACATCTCTATGTTGTTCTCAATTCTGGTGTATACCCTGCACACCAGACCTGAAAAGCGTTACTCCCACTAACCTTCTTGAAATCCGGAGATTCAAGATTCTCTTCATTCTTTAATATGACATTCATACATACAATAATATGACATTCATAATTTAAAATAAAGTATGTATCCTAAATTCGTTTCTTGGTTCGCTACGTTTCGTATAGCTAATCGTGGGAAATTGTGACATCTCAATGTCTAATGGGCTCTAAAGTCTATTGATAGGCCTAAAAATAGGTCTATTCCCCAAGTGCAGGGGTCAAGTTATAGTATTTATAATAAGATCGAGTATCGTTCCAAAGGACAAGCTATTTTACCTAAATCTCGAATTAAAAACCCCCTTCGAATTTTTGATTTGATTTGGAAACTACTATGAAAAAAAGAAAGCAATACTAATAGACTAATAAGAATGAAATCAAGGTGAGAAGAAGAATCTAGGGTTTTCGATTTCACCACATAAATGGACTACTTAAAACATGCATTAATTAACAAATCCCTTTTCTCATGTATAACTCAAAATCTAACATAATAAACTATTTAGATTTCGGAATATATTCTTTAATAACACAAGTCAAAATCAAGAATGTTTGATTGACTATCATATAAAACTAAATTCCTACACTATCATTCATTATCTAAAAGGCATATCTCATCTAATAATTCAATAAAAGCATGAAATATCTAATTATAATGCATGAATGATAATAAGGTTATGGAATCAACATGAAATGACAATCAATAGGCATTGAAGCTCAATATAAGGATTCATTGATTTATAACATATCTCAAAATAAGTCCAAATATGGGTTTCCTCTACACCCTAGATACAAATTTAGCAACTCATGGAAACTAAAGTAATATTCATTGAATTTATAAAGTAAATGGAATTACAAAAGATTAATGGAAAGAAATCACCAAGAATGCTCAAAATCCATATTCCCATGTATCTCCATTTTGATGTCCAATTTTAGCTCCAAATATTTCCAAGAATATTACCCAAAACTCCAACTAATAGCTTATTAGAAGATAAAAGAAGAGAAATTTAGAAGAGAGATAGAAGAAGAAGAGATTTTAGAGAAGGAGGTATGGAGAAATTAGAAGGTTAGAAGAAGAAATTAGAGTAGAAAGAAAATGTAGAGATGAAGGTGGTAGAGAAAGTAGAAGATAAGAATGGGGGGCTAGGGTTTTTTAGTTAGAGAAGGGGTAGAGAGAAAAGGAGGCTAAGAGAGGCTAAGAGGGGAGAAGAAGGATTGAGAGGGTTTGCAAGTCTAAAGAGAAATGAAAGAGGTAGAGATTTATTTATAGATGGGTTGATGGCTAGGGTTTTAGGAGTTAATTGGGAGAAAATGGGAGAAAGAGGGTTAAAATAGGAAGTTAGGGTTGCTTTTTACTCGAGAAATGATTTCTTATTGGTTGAACATAAAGTGAGACAAAAAGGAGAGGCATTTCTATAAATTCAGGGACTTAAAAGTGGGAAAAGAGGGGACCACATGTTGCTGTCCGGTTTGTGCATCCCACCAGCCCGAATGGTGCCCGAAAGTGTCCCACCAGTCTACATTGTTTGACTCCAACTTTGACTATGCATATCTCACTCTTCCGGACTCCGAATTGACTTCCGTTTTCTCCTACGAGCTCGTCTCGGACTCTACTTTCCACTCGTCACTGACCTTGTCCAAATTTCACAGAACACCCTTGTGTCCAAAAGACCAAAATGCCCTTCAAGTAACTTTTTCTCATTTTTAACCGTTTTTCACACCTAACTCCGCAAAAGACACCTAATCATAAAAACCAACCATTTTATTATAATAAAGACTCGAAACGAACTAACTTGGCTAAATTAAACGACTCAGATGGGACATTTTCATGACCCATCATCTATTTTCTCAAAATTCGGACTAATGGCACATTATGTTTCTTCCTTAATGACTTCCAAAATCGATTCAAGGAAAAACTCCGTTTGGGCCCTCAGATGGCCGGGGTCAATGTCGGAAAAATATGCTTAGAACCGGGAAAAAAAAGGTTTGAAAAACTCCCACTTGGGTCAAAGCCCAAAAGACCTCGAGTCAAACTCGAAAATACCCAAGTCAACCCTGGTCAAAGTCCATTGATTGGTCTCGCGTCAACCCTAGATTTGTCTCGACTCAGCCTACTCATAGGTCGGACCTAGGGACAACACGTTCCTATCGTGCTCTGTCCCTTGGTCAGACGCGTCCTAGCCTGACTAGACGCGGCCGAGACAGGTCAGTCGCATCCTAGACGCTTCTGAGCTAGGACAGACCATAGCCATCTCGGATGGGATGCCTAAGATGGGTTCTGGATGCGTCTAGGACGCATCCAGACCATCGGGTCATTGGTGCACCCTCTCGGATTCCAAGTCTGAGAGGTGATGGAACTGTGAGACGCGTCCTTGACGCGTCTCGGGTTGGGACAACACGTGGACCATCTCGGATGCATGGTCCGAGATGCCTTTGTGCATCACAATCGCGTCCCAGACGCTTCTGTGCACGGATGGCATAGGCCTCTCAGATGAGGTGCCTCTGGACGCGTCCAGATGCGCATCATAGATGCTTCCGGTCGCTCCAGACGCATCGTAGATGCGTCTGGATTTGCGTCCAAGGTCTCGGTCCTAGACCGAGACCAACTAGGATTCCCCAGACGTGTCCTAGTCGCGTCTGGGTTGTTCCAGACACGTCTGTTTTGGACAATCCTAGTCCGTCTTGGACTATGATATCCCAGACGCGTCTCAGATGCTTCTGGGATGTCCGAGACGCGTCTCTCTCGGACTCCCAGACCGTGTTGGACTAGGATATCCTAGACGCGTCTTAGACGCTTCTGGGACGTCCGAGACGCTTCTGTCTCGGACTCCTAGTCCGGGTTGGACAAGGAATCCTGGTCCTTCACGGACTGGGATTTCCAGTCCGTGGTCCTTCACGAACTGTGAGACGCGTCCTGGCCGGTCCGGCTAGCTGGGTTTCTAAAATTTAAACTCTAATCTATTCCCTTCTTCTTTCTTCTCTGTTTTTATCAACCAAGTTGTTGTTTTTGATGAATTTCTTCATCAAGAACACAGATTTTGATGATTTTCATCAAAATTTTCAAAACATTAAACTAGTTTTCGAAAACCCTTTTCAAAAATCTAAAGTTTTAGGTAATTGAATCTCATCCAAAAACCCTTAATTGATCTAATCAAAACATGTTTAGATCTCCATTCAAACACAACTATCTAGTTATTCAAGTCCGAATCTTATTCGCCTAGTCAAAGATAGTTCATGCAAATGACTCGTGATGCCAATGGAGGAATTTGTATCTATCTATCTACCATGCTTATGATACTACCTAATGTTGTAAGAGGAATCTCAATCATCATATGATTAACAATAGGTTTTCCAGGATCTATACGTGAACATATCAATGAACTAGAATCGGAAAGATTTATCAGGTAATGGAGACACTCTAAGCATTCCATTGGTTATGTATCAACGTTCCAACAAAAATACTTGTATGCATCAAAAATCCCAGGTTCAGCGGGGTAACTGCATTAAAAAGGGACAAATTTTAGCGGATGGTCTTGCTACAGTTGGTGGCGAACTCGCTTTGGGAAAAAAACGTATTAGTAGCTTATATGCCATGGGAAGGCTACAATTTTGAAGACGCGGTACTCATCAGCGAACGTCTAGTATATGGAGATATTTATACTTCTTTTCACATACGGAAATATGAAATTCAGACTCGCGTGTCTACCATTTCACCATCAAGGCATCTTGAAAGTGAATCGTATTCCATGAATATGATATCTATCTAGTGTGATGTATGGAATATATGACAAAGGTGGAGTGTTGGAGTATTTCTATCGATCGGTCATGTCATATAGGCCCGAGTCGGACATCCAATTGCTTCGATTTGAATTATTCGGAGGATACCTTAGATATATCAAAAAGATGTACAATCAAACCTACTTCTCGATTCAATAGAAGCCCAAAGAAGTGAATATGGTACCCAAATAACGAGAGATATGTAAAAAGCAGGTCCGATTACGCCTATTCCTAATCCTAAATGGAATGTAACGACGTAGGGATCCATATGTAAACATAGTATCTATTTACATACGCTCGAATGACCCCTTCTCATAATGAGAATGTACATAACCCTATTCCGGTCTGGTCCGGTATGGAATGAACTTATAATCGACTCGATCATCAGATTATAAGTTCATAA
>BEHA01020643.1:48343-59559 GCA_002897215.1 Eschscholzia californica subsp. californica
TGTGAGACTAGTCCCATATGGGAGAAGGGGTAACTAGCACCTAAGAATATAATGTGTAGGTCATCTCTACTCATTGCCACTTGGTTTTGAGTTGGATGACCACAAACTTGACATGGTATCAGAGTTAAACCCACATGTGATATGCTTAAAAGTCACACGTTCTCCACGTCACCCGAAACAAAAAACATGTGTTAGGCTAACCACACCACACGTGAGGAGCGTGTGAGAATAATCCCACATGGGAGAAGGGATAACTAGAACCAAGAATATAATGTGTAGGTCCTCTCCACTCATTGCCAATTAGTTTTGAGTTGGATGACCACAAACTTAACATGTATGGAGAAGGCTCCACGAGCCCTCCTAAAAAATCCTTGCCACTTACTAAGCTTGAGCTTACACCTATACCCAAGGTTCCGAACTCTCTCGCGAGCGATGTGGGACTTTGAATCCTCTACCCTCGACAACAAGTAATTCTTGGCTCTGATATCATTTGTAACGCCCCAAGCCTTAGTAGTTATTGATATTCTGTCACTTTAGACACGCAGCCTAAAGCCCAATAGGTATGGATTTTTATTCTTAGCAAAGGCTCTACAAACCAACCAAAAAGGTGTCGTGAGTTACTAAGCTTGAGCGTACACATATAGTCCAGGCTCCAGACTCTCTCGCGAGCGATTAAAGACTATTAATCCATTACCTCCGGAGACAAGCCATCCTTGGCTCTACTATAATTTCTAAAGCCCCAAGTCTTAGTATTTATCGATATTAACCTCGCTTCAGACACCAAGGCTCAAGCCTAATAAGGTGCGGGGTTTTATCTTGGCGGATGTTTTACGAGCCAACCCGGAAGACCTCGCCACTTACTAATATTGAGCTCACACCTATATTAGAGGCTCCAGACTCTCTCGCGAGCAATGTAAGACTCTTACGTTCTCATGAATCCAGAATGGTGATCCAAAGTAGTTGCAATGCTTTTGGTATGAATTGGAATCACAAATGGGATTTCCTAATGCCCTCATTGAAAGCAACTAAAAGTTCCCATCAATATCTTCAGTTCAGAGTTTTGATGACGAGCTACTCCGTGGAAATGTAGGCCCTATTGGATATCCCTCATACACTTAATTAAAGTTTTGACTTCATTCATTTCTCTTTTATCTGTACTACTACAATATTGTTGCACATACTCTTTCTTTCTACGCTTTCCATGCTAATGTAACTAGATATTGAGATGTTCTTGATCTCCCTGAACGTATAAAATATTGTATATATTCTAATACTTTATAATGAAATGTATGGTGTATCCAGATGGAGGATTTTAGAATTAGATTCCTACAAAAAGAATTAGGATTTGGTTGGAATCATGATTCTTTGGTCTGTTTGGTATATTAAACCAAAATCTAGTCTTACCCCCTGATATGGTGTTATCTTTATATGTTCACAGTGCCATTCACAGTGCCATTTTTAATCCCTTGCATTGTAAAAATGATATTTGTTGTTGTTTTTTTGGCCAACATGACATTCTTACCCTTTTGTTGTCAAAATTATATTTTTACACTTCTATGTTCAGAAGATTTTCAGTTTTACGCTTATGTTAGTAAACTGCCATTTTTATCCATTACGTTGTAATAATGACAAATTTAACCTTAGGTTGCCAACATGACATATTTATCCTTATGTTTCAAAATGACAGTTTTACTAGAATATTTTTAAAATGACATTTTCATCCTTATATTTCAAAATGACAATTTTTACTCTTTTATATTTACAAAATGACTCTTGACATTATGTTGTCGAACCAATAGTTTTATCCCTTACGTCGTGAACATGTTAATTTTATCTTTATGTTGCTAATGCCATTTGTCTGCCCTAACACAGTACAAAAATGAAACTTTTACTCCTTCTGTTCTTCAATTAATATACCCTTCGTATTAAAAAAAAGACAAATTTAGCCTACTGTGATCAAAATCCTATTTTTACTCTTTTCCTTGACCAAAGCGACTGTTCACCTTTATGTTATTAAATGACATTCTGACCCTTCTATATTATCAAAATGCCAGGTGTACCCTTGTATGCGTGTACCCTTGTATGATCAAAATATGATATTTTTATTATTTTATTGCCAAAATCATTTTTCACGGGTGCATCTAAAGGCACCGGGCCAAAAGGCTGTTAGCATCCATCTCTGTTAGCACCAGACTCAATCGCTCTTTTCTCTATTAGCACCAACAAATTATGTAGGCACCGGTCTCTTCTCAGTTAACCCTTATTACATGTTAGCATGTTTGTTTTTCAATCGCTCTTTGCGTCTGAATCTGAATTTGCTGAATCTGAATTTGCTGAACTGAATTTGCTGAATCTGAATTTACTGAATAATTTAACAAGTTAGCATGTTTGTTTTTCAATCTGAATTATTAGGTCTGAAATTGATTTTTTGACGGTTATACCCTTATTACATGTATTTGAAAAACAAAACCCAAACCCTAATTTTTAACCCTAATTTTTCTCACCCTTGTTATAAAAATAAAGACAACCCTAAAACTGGTTATCTCTGCCGTCTCTCTCTTAAAGACCCTCTCTCTCAACAAAACCACCACCCCACCACCACCCTCTTGCATAAAAATTGAACCAAAGAAGGTAGTCAAGACAGCAAAAGTTATAGGTTTTCACACAACTTGAACCTCTTCATACTTCCACCACCCCCAGCCCTAGCGCCGCCGCCACCCCCAAAACGACCACCACCACATTTGTTTTAGCACAACCACCACCACATCTGTTTCAGTCACTCCTTCTCCTCTGCCGCTGCCTATTGTTTCAATCGGGATTGGGATGGTGGGTTAGTCATCATGGGGATTGGGATGGATTCTATCTTTCTCGTTTTGGATTTGGAAGATTAATTGGCTAAAATTGAATCTTGTTAAGATGTATTGGTTTAGAGGATTGTGTGAATACAATTTTAGGTTTGTATAAAAGAAATTTACCCCTTCTGTTCTTACTGGCTTGGATTTGGTCAATTGAAAAACCAACACTTTTTTCCCCAAATCATCAGTCGTTCGAAAATTCAAGTAATGGAGATGTACAATATCTTAGTCAAGCTCTTGGATGGCAATACTGCAACCCTAAAATTCTCATCACCAGTAATCTCAGGCGAATCAATCAAAGCCAGTCTCTACAAAATTACCCAAATCCCTATTCATCAGCAACGATTGGTAACAGGTACTAAACAGATCGACGACGAAACCCTAATCAAGGTTACTGATAATGGTAATGGAGGGTTCTTCACAGTTCAGCTCTTGTCACGTCTTCTTGGTGGTAAAGGAGGATTTGGGTCTCTTCTTCGTGGTGCGGCAACGAAAGCTGGACAGAAAAACCAATAATTTTAGGTTTGGGTGGTGGTGGTTGTCTCATTGGTGGTGGTGGTGGTTGTCTCATTGGTGGTGGTGGTGGTTGTCTCATTGGTGGTGGTGGTGGTGGCGGCTTTGGTGGTGGTGGCGGCTTTTTCGGTGGTGGCTTTCTCGGTGCTGAATAAATAAATACACAAAAATGTTTCTAAAATTTACGGGGGTATTAACGTAATCTGACGCATTTCAGCTATGGACTCTGGTTTTCAGACTTGTTGTGAAGTCTGAAAAATATGGGTTAGTTTTCAGCCAATTCAGACAATAGCCCAATTCAGACAATATTTCAGATTTTCTTAAATAACAAAAAACAAACATCTGAAATCTGAATTGATCTCAATTCAGATTTCAGATCTGAAAAATGAAAAAAACAAACAGCACCTAAGCAAACCGAACTCTACTCACCAAATTGCTCCTAATCTCACGAATCTATTTCAAATTTTGCTAGGAATGAGTCCTTTCACTCTCTAAGTGTTAGAATCAAGCATCATTTGGTGGAGACGAAGTTGAAATCAAGCTACAATTGCAACCACTTTTGGAACAACAACAACATCAACGGCAAACATACTAGTGGTGGGTCAGATTATCTTAATGGATTCAATGATGGGTGGAAGATTGGAACCACTTTTGGAGGAATTGGTAACAACACTGCCAATCAGAAGAATCTCATGAATAATGTTAACGTTAATGGAGGAGGTGGTTTCAGCAAAGGAGAAATTTATTCCAAATTTGAAAACAACAACAGCAACAGGATCAACACCACCATCACCAACAATAATAAAAAAAAAAAAAAAAAAAAAGTAGTAGTTCATCATCATGAAGGAAAGGTTTCATCAGCTGGAAGGAAAACCAACACTTCCACCATTAATAGTAATAATAACAATAATATTGTTGTTGATAAGAGATTTAAAACTCTTCCACCATCAGAATCACTTCCTAAAAATGAAAGTGTGGGTGGTTATATCTTTGTCTGCAACAATGATACCATTCAAGAAAACTTGCAAAGACAACTCTTTGGTACAGACTAATTCTTGTTCTTAATTAATCTTAGTTATACCTCACTGATCATCTGTAAAAATTAATTTTTAAAATTTGTTTCAATTATTGACATGTATGAATTTTGATTGGGATTCCTTTTATTTTGTAAGAAGAAGATGGAACAAGCAAAGGAAGGTGAACATCACCCACATAAAAAACCGGTGCTTATAGAGACCTCGGGTCAATGGCCATTGACCCGGGTCAACAAAATTTTTAGATGCTAACAGCCTTTTGGCCCGGTGCCTTTAGAAGCACCCATCATATTTTACCCCTTATGCTCTCTAAGGATCACATTTTTCGAATTATGTTTTAAAATGTTAAAAGAATACTTACTTTTTTGTGAAAAGAATACTTACTTAACGACATACATCATTGCCATTTTTATATTAACAGAATGTCTTTTCTACGCTTACGTTATTAAAATTACAATTTTACCTTTAACTTGTCAAAACTACATTTCTACCCTTGAATATCATAAGATGTCATTTTTGCAAAGGGTAAAAATTTACATTTGACAACATAAGGATAAAAATGTTATTTTCAATCCACTTAACGTTGCAAGTGTAAAATATCATTTTGATTCATTTTGGTAATATAAGGGTAAAAATATCATTTTGGTACTATAAGAATAAAAGAGTCATTTTGGAAATTTAATGACGGAAGTGTCATTTTACTATCAAACAAAAATATTGTTTTTTCGGTACTCTCAAAGAGTAAAAATATCATTTTGACAATATAAAGTTAAAAATATCACTTAGATATTGAAGAAGGGTAAAATTGCCACTTCGGCAACATTAAAATATAAATGTAAAAAATGTTATTTTTATAAAAAAAAAGAGGGTAAAGATGTCATTTTTTTAACAATACAAAGGTAAAAGTTTCGGTTGACAACTTAAGAGTAAAGATTTGCAGCAGAAAAAATGTAAGAGTAATAAAGATGTCATTTTGACATGAAAGGGTAAAAATGTCATCGTAAAAGAACAAATTTGTCTTTACAACACAATGATAAAAAATTCAAACCTAAGAATATAAGAGTAAAATTGTAATTTTGACGACGGAAAAATTGTATTTTGACAAGCAGTAAAAAAAATTGCATTTTGACAGGATAAGGATAACAATAACATAAACGTTAAAATATCATTTTGACAATCTAAGAATAAAATTGTCGTTCTTATAACAGAAGAGATAAAAGGCTATTTTGGTAAATTAAGATTTTGTTCTTGTCGTCAGATAGCTCCGCGAACAGGGTCGCCATTCGTCAAAAGCCACCAAATCAGTGGCTTCGGACCTCCAATTTTAAAGGTCCCTCAGAATGAGATTTCGGCTTATTTTGAAGCTTCTTTGGAATAGCTTATATGAAATAATGATCAGTCATTGATTAGTACAGTTGTTTGCAACCCAACTAACCAAGGTTCAACTCTCATTTAGCTCATCCTTTTTTATAATTTTTTTTATAAAATAGTTGAAGGATATTTATGGTGTGTTTGGATGGCGGAATCATGAATCCGCGGATTGATGAGTCATTGGGATTCATGATTCCACGGATTCATGAATCTTAGTAATATTTTTTGGCTTGTTTGGCAACTAAGAATCCTATAATTTATTATTATTTGAGTATTTTTAAAAGTCTTTAGAAAAAAAATATGATTTTTGAAAAAAATAATGATTTTCAAAAAAAAAAAAAATTTTGTAGAAGGAAATATTTTTTTGTTGATTTTAAGTTTGAAATTTAGGTTCATTAATCCAAAATCCTAGGGGGTAAGGTGGGATTTTGGTCCTATACAATTTTTGGAATTAAGAATCCTTAGGATTCAAGAGTCCTAGGATTCTTGGTAGCCAAACAGACCAAGGATTCATGATTCCTACCAAATTCCACTTTTGATAGGAATCCTACTTAGGAATCCTGCAACCAAACACACCATTATTGGATTTCTGAATCCATCCATTCGTGAATTTAAAAACTCATAAATCATGATTGCATCATCATTCACTCGTGAATTTCAAGTCACATTGAGTTTTTTCTTAAAGGATAATCATAGTATTATTTGTAAAACGAGAAAGATAACCACACTTGAAGGAGAAAGAAGGACCGAAAAGGTCAAAGTTGCCCACCAAAAGTCTCTTCTGAAAAGAGATGTCTTGTGTGTCACATACTTATGAATAAGTCTACAATGTCACACTTGGTTAATTACACAACTAGCTACAACTACGTAGAAGTATGAAGTGTAACAAAATAACGTAACATAATTGCGTACAATAGAGGAAGTGAAAGGCAATCACAGTCAAAATAGATGTATGAAAGTCTGGATAAGTGGATGTTGTTTAACGCCTTCTTTGCAATATAAGCAAGTCGAGGTTCAACCATAGATGTACACCAAACCCAACGAACTTGAAATGGTCTAAGTTGAAGGAATGTGGAAATAAACCAAGGTCTGTATAGACTGCAAAAGATTTCCCATCGGACTGGTTGTTGTGGATTGAGGGGATTGCATAACCTAGACTCCAGAACTAGAAGTGCTCCGAGAGGATCACTTGGATCAAAAGGCACAGTGGGACAAGCCCCTCTTAATTCCCTTGGGTCAAAGGGGGTGCTCAGAAAATAAGTTATCTGGTTCCGACTCAAAAAATGTCTAGGCCCAAAGTTATGAAACAAGCCCAGCAAGGGTGAAAGCCCACTACACTTATTACAAGGAAAAGAACATGTGTCAGCAAGAAGTAAAATAGGATCATGCTGCTGGACACGCGTGTTGTCGTCGAAATCCCTTCGACTTTCTTCATCGCCACCGGGGATGGAGAAGTTGAAAATCGTGGAATCTTGATAATAAATCCAAAATGTATGGTTGATCCATAATCCATCAACACTCTATAGCTTGTGTTACATCTGGTAGATAGAAAATGAAATGAAAACAAGATAGATCTAGGCATGAAGCTTAGTATAGAAATCTAACATACCACCCACTCAAATGAGATGAAAGTCATTTAAAGGCATGACTAGCCAATGCTCCCGACTAAACGAAGCTTGATAAACGAAACAAAAAGAAAAAACGAAGATCTGATGTCCTTGAGTTCAAAAGACGGATGATTGTTAGAGATCTCTAACAAACCCCCAAAGAAACGAAAATAATCGAACTAACTTTGCTCTGCTCTTGATAGAAAAACTAGATCATACTTTCTCTCTCTAGGATTTTGTATGTTCAAACTATGGAAGACAAACCTCAATAAACCCCAAGAAAGGATGAGAATCAACTTGATTTACCTCTTTACTAATGATGTAAAGCTCTGTTCTTGGTAGAGAGAAACTAGATCTACTTTCTCTATGTGTAGGTTTTGTTTGGATGGTCTCTTCGATAATGTCTCAAAATCAAAACTGGAAATTTTTAGACAAGGTTAGTCCTTTTCTCTTCGATCGGTCACTTAAGTTCACCTTTTTTGTATAATTCTTTTATAAAAGAGTTATTTTGTAAAAGGGGCAAGGATAAGTACCAGGTGATGAGTTTGGGGCATGACTTTATATTTTTTTGAGTTTGGGGCATGGACTAACTGTTGACTACTTTAACCGTTTGAATTTAACTAACTGCCCTCTTAATTATATGATTAATTAAATTAACTTTTGCGATTTCTCCTTAAAATCCGTTTGGATTTATCAAAACCTAAAAGGAATTATTAAACAAACAGTCGAACTTCTTCCCGCCTAAACAGAAAAATGAGAGGAGCTTCATCATCTCCTACCATTTCTTCAATACTAAAAAGCTACGATCGAAGGGGTTTTGTTGGAGTTTCTTTTCTTGATAATAGGTATTAGTTTTCCCATCTTTTTTTTGTTTTTTCTGCTCTTATAAAATCAAATCTAGAGTTCTGAGTTTTAATTTTCAATTCTTGATATAATAGGATTTTTTTGTCTCATTTCTTGTTTTGATTGAATAATTCTAGATGTATGGATATTATGAATGAATGTTTAATCAATATTTTATGTTAATTTATAATTTTGTGTGTTGATTCCTCTTTTGATACCTAGGGGTGGTTCAATCAAAAAATAATTTTGTTTGAAAATTTTGAATTGGTTAAATATGAAATCATTTTACTTTTACGAGTTTTGATTGTTTAGGATTTTTGATTTATTTAGGGTTTTGATACATAACCTATGTAGGTTTGCACAGGTGTTATGAGATAAATCTAAGTATAAGAAATTATTATTTAGGGCATTAAAAATTCGAAAAAACAGTGTTTGGGACATTTACATCTGAGACAAACAAAAGAATTTACTAACTGCCCGTTACTTTTTAGATGACAAAGTTAGTCAAAACTAGTCAAAGCTAGTCAAAGTTAAATCATGCCTCAAACTTAAAAAAAATTCAAAATCGTGCCCCAAACTCATCAGTATGTACTTATCTTTGCCCCTTTAATAAAATAACTATTTATAAAATAGTTGAAGGATACTTATTGGAATTTTGAATCCATTCACTTGTGAATTCAAAAACTCATGAATCATGATTGCATCCTCCAAGTTGGGGAGCAAATATTCTTGAAAAAAATGGGGTCTCAATCACCTTGTATAGAGTTGAAAGGAATAAGAATAAGGAGAATTTATTTTTCCAAAACAAGATAGAGGAAAGAATCTAGTTCAGTCGAAACCGAATCATAGTCGTTCGCTCAAATGAAGCCACTCTACCGTTTGAGAAGATTACCGCTAGTCGCGTCTGAACCGGCTATCACCATGAGTCAAGCTTCTTTTCTCGCCCGGGCCGAACTCTCGAAGCTTCCTACAGCCAAGTTATGCATCTGCCCGAGACGATGTCTTTCAAGCCAATTCAAATTACCTCCGAAAGCCAATTTCATTTGAGACGTGTTCTTTTACTTTTAAGGTTCATCCGAGTTGGACATTTCACAAGTTTTAAGTTTCAACTTAGGTACGGTTGGGTGGGGAATAAATTATTAAGTAGCTCGAGATCTGAACTTAAAAATCTTCATTATATTTGGTTTTATTGTAATATTTTACAATATCTTGTAATTATCAACTATTATCAGTAGACTCACATATATATTTTTTTTGTATTGTCAGCGTGTCTTGAATCCATGATCTAGAAGGTTAGAAGACTAAATCTCATAACACTCCAATCATGGGTTGTTGGCAAAAAGAATTTAACAAACACACATATATCTAGTTCCTACTTGAGGTCGAGTTTTACGAAATTGAATGTTTTGAGAAAATAGCTATTTAGGTTGAGAAAATTATCATAATAAGTAAAAAAGGATTTAACAAACCCACATACATATATTAATAATGTCGTCATTATTAGTTTTTTATGTGGAATTAGTTAGGCAGTGATCTTCCAACTAAATCTGGCAGTGATCTTCCAACTCATTTTCACTTTATTTTAATTTCCAATTATTCAATTATCATTAAATTTATTCAGAATGAAATTCAGCTCGGTCATTAAAGATTTATAAGTGTGTGGATTTGAATCACAAATTGATGCATTTACAGTTTGTGTGACGCATCAATCTAATAGAAGGATCACATGCTTCAGATATTCAGATTAATCCGCTCATCAGTTCGAATGGAATTATAGGAAAACACGAATAAAAAATAACTAAGTTGTATTATACGAAAAAAAAAAAACTAATCAAAATAAGTTGAATAAAAAAAAGCTACAAGTAAATCAATCAATGTGCATACCTGTAAAGAGAACCAAAAGGACAATGATGAACATGTTAGAGAGAGTAAGTTGCTTAATTGCCATGCTCTTACTTGCTGTCACAAGCAATGTAGGGTTTTGGTTATGCTATCATGTTGGACTTTGATCTAAATAGGTGAAGAGAGGTTTTTTTGTCTCTTTTGGAGGCATATAAATATATAAGAGAAAAATGCATGATTCAAAATCCTTGTGATTGTCTTTAGGATTTTGTCATGCAATCTTATTGGACTTGGATTTAACTAACTATAATTTTTCTAAAAGTAGCCGAAGATTCAACAAAATTTAAAAACAACAATTAAAACTTGAAAATTAATAAAAGAAAAACTCCAAGTATGGATCGAGAAACTATTAAATTTTATTCACCGCATTGAATTGATTGAATCACATAATATCAATAAAATTATTAGTACATCATATTGGAGTTTTTCCTATCTTTAAACAACTTCCAAATACACTTATCTCCTAATCCATCATATTATGGGTTAAAAGTCTGCTAGCTTAAGGGACGTACTATTTTGGGTTATTAGAATTTCTTTTTGGGAGGATAAACATTCAAATGTTTAAACAAACGCCCAATTTCCTGATTTTTTTTTTGGTTAAAAAGACATCTTCTCTTTGTAAGAAGATAGGGCCCAAATAAAGTTTCTAAATGCTCTTGAAGGACAATTTTGTAGGCACTCACATTTTCAAAGACAAAAACATCCTTTGTTTAATGAAAAATACCCAAAAAAACCAATTTGAAATCAAAACCAGAAACTTTGCCTCTTTCTCAAAAACAAAATACGACTAACTAAAAGAGTGTGGGATTTGGGCAATTTCGCCGAGCGTGGGTTGAACTCGATTTCGTGGTTTTATGATCATCAATCTATTTTAGGTTTTTTTTATTAAATCTCTTTAGTTGTTTAGGATTTGAGTTAGTTTTTTCTTAAGAATTCTAGAGAGAAAAAGTTGCAATTCTCTTTCATAATTTGCTAGGGTTTCAAAAGGTTTGTGTACTTTCAATGTAAGGAGAATCTCAAAGAATTTGAAGGTATAATCTAACTTGTTAACAGAGCCGTGTTTGAGGGGGGGGGGGGGGGGGGGGGGGGGG
>BEHA01020643.1:62976-96212 GCA_002897215.1 Eschscholzia californica subsp. californica
GGGGGGGGACTCCAGATCTGGTCGGCCCCCTTAGGGCATTCCAATCATCATGGTCGGGTACCCTTTTATTCACAAAACACCCTTCCAGTGCCCCGACCCAAAATCCCGCTTTTCGGGCCTTTTGTGCTATCGTTGCCTAAACTTCTTTTAGGCCTGTGAGACATATTTATGGGACTCTCCCATGATTATATATATATATATATATATATATATATATATATATATCATTCTCACTAGTCATATCATCCGATTAAATAGCCATGCTTATGTGTAACCCGATGTAGGATCCAGTCGAAGTTAGCCGATTCTTATGTGTAACCCGATGTAGGATCCAGTCGAAGTTAGCCGCAAATTACTTTGTAATTAGATGATCATAGTTGGTTTTTAGCTAAACACTATAGGGTGATGCAGTGGCGGACCCAGAAACTTTTGGGTATGGGGGCACACTTTAGTTATAATAAATGGTGAAAAAGAAAATATCATGGTTGATGGTTGGTTGTCAAATTACGTTACCAACCTTAGACAAGATTACATAATTTATTGAGTTATAGGTAAATTGTCCAAAATTTATGTGGTGTTCAAATTAGTAATGGGTTATGAGGACATTCTCAACGAAGTGCATGGGACTAAAATTTGAATTATTTTAATAATAATCTCAATATAGATAATTAGTCATACTATTTAAATTACATAAAAAAATTATGTATAAAAAGATGAGAGTCCCTTCGCTAGTTAAAGAAGTCTCGTAATTTATGTATAAAAAGATGAGTGTTAGAGATAAAAGATACATTAAGAAAGTCAAACACAAAAATAGGACATAAAAGTATATCGAGACAAAGAAATAACTCACAAGATGGAATGTTGATTAAAAAAGTATAAGCCGAAAAATTAAGAGCAAAAAATTAAAGCGAAGTACTTAAAAAAATAAAATAAAATCAACTAGTGAGGGGTTTTGAACCCCTGTCAACTAAGCCTAACATACCATCCTTCAACCAAGTGGCCAAGCTATATTTTGTGTCAAATTCATGTGTTCGACTCTATTTGACAACAATACATCATCACGAACACTTTAACTTTGTGCACTCTAGAAGAGAATACGCGTAACTCTGAGTTTGTGGGGGCACGTGTCCCCACGGTCCCCTATGTAGGGCCGCCCCTGGGGTGATGTACGTTTCTGAGACACATAATCATGTAACTAATGTTGTAACGGAATCTCAATTACCATATGATTAACACTAGTTATCCAGGATCATATGCATGAACTAATAATGAACTTGAAACTGAAAGAAGAATACTTGGATTTGCTTTCCCACGAACTAGATTCCAATAACTTTATCCAGAAGAAGATGAGAGCTCCAATTATCGCTCCTCTACTTGAGACACCCGATACATAACTTGATCTCCCTTCTTTGTTGTTCGCTAGAACTCCATTGAAGGTTGAGAAGAAGAACCATTCTTCTTTTGACTCCATAGATAGATTGGGAGTTTTTGTCTAAAACCCTCTCTCTCCACTTAGCTGTATATTGTGAGTGAGAAGTTGTGTTTCTTTTGAGAAAAATCTAACCCTTTTACTGAACTCTAATGACCCTTATATAGAGAAACCCTAATAGGAGTCTCACTCAAATTAGGTTTCAATAAGTGTCCCAGAAAAGATAAACACCCGAATTTCCTTTAATACCCTTTTAAGGGAAATTAGGGTTTTCCCCTTAATATCGTGTCGCCGGCCACTTAAGCCCATTAGTGGGCTTACCCTGGCCGGCCCACCCACCTTATATGGCCGGTTCTGACCATTCCTTTACCGGGCTTGGTCAGAACATCCTATAAGTGGGTTTTACCACTTTTTGGTCTTCTCTTTCAAGCCCGATTGTTTCTATCTTTTTACCACTATCATACTAGATCATATCCATCTATAGGCAAGCTCCCATAAGTCAACTCTCTCCGATCAAGCTATCACTCTTTGGTGTGTAACCATTGTAGGATCCGATCAAAGTTAGCCGCGGATTACCGAAGTGATCCGACGATCGTAAGTGGCTTCTAGCTAAGCATTACGATCCCTAATTGGACCAGCCTAGATGATGTTCCGGATAAAGTCATCGTTATCCTATATGACAAATTGTATGCATTGCCATCTTGGTCGAAGGACACTCCTTCCAAAGGACATCTCCTTCAGATCAAAGGACTATATCCTTCAAACACTATGACCCCTAAATCAACCAGACTTCATGATCTTCTTCATCAATTGTCCTATCCGCCAAATTGCTCGCATTGCATTCTTGGTCGAAGGACATCTCTTTCAAGGGAATCTCCTTTACAAAGGAATATCTTTCAGACCCCCACTTGTACTTAGAACGAGTGCAATGCTCGATTCACGTGTCAATTTGTATCCCATCTGATACGTCTCGTCTTTTAGACTTTCTTGATCCCGAGTACAACTGTCAAAGACAAATGATTAACTTTTAATCCATTTGAGCGCGGCCTCGTATTTTCAGTTGGTACTCATCAAGCGACCTTGAGACACGTTTTCCTAATGTAATTAGGATGACACATTCCATTCTTGTGCTCCCACTCAACTTCATGTCCATCCTGTCTTTTTCAGTACCCGCTTTTGTAACCTCCTTTTACGGCGCGGCGTTTGGCGGAACCAAATTCAGACATTCCTTACATAAGATGAGTGAAACACTCATGTTTTGAGGAATCTCTCCAATCTTGTCAATGAGAAGCATTTTTTATGTTCATCACGATTGATGTGCTTCTCATTTTGAGGATTATCCAGTGTATATTCCCAATAGTACACCCACGTAGTCGATTCGAATACTCTTATTCCTATAGCCCATGAAACAACGCTATCTCATTGACTCACGCGCTAGTCTTCTTGAGTCATTGTTGTCCATGCAACGAACTGGACTAGGGAAATGATAATTAAGTATTCCAAGTTCACTTAATAGGGTTTCATTCATCAGGTCACGTATCTGATAAACCTATGCAGAATGCTTTATTATCCGTGGACTGTCGCTTAAATACTAAGCCAAATTTAGACGACGGTGAAATAATTAATTTATTTACGATAACGAGAGTTTGTAGATCTGAGCCTCTTCCATAAAACACTTTTACCCACTCAATTTTACTAGTTAAGGTTATTCTCTGAATATAACTTATGCCTTAGACACTCAGTATGATTTTCATACTTTTGTCATCGGTGACAGTTTAGTTGACTACGGATGTAGTCCGATTTAAACTTTCAATATCAACTAATCGAATGTCGATTCCTTTGATTTTCCATTGATGGTCTCTTGTAACCCTTTACTAGAGTTAAGGCTTCTTATTCTTTCTTTGTGGAGTCTGCAATAGTTCCCGGCTAGAAACACTTTCTACCTACTTTCCTTCCATGTCTGGAAGTTTGCACTGACATGTTCAACTTTCTTCGTTCTAACTTGTCCTAGCCTTTTAGGATTTTAGTTGTGGTTTGAGATTGCCTTATCTAAGTATGGATGTTAACATCTCTTAATACTCTAAGTATTTACGATGTCTTGGGAAAATGCTAAATCATATCTCACATGACCGATCTTATGCCTATAGCATAATTATCTTTCTCATGCGTGCTTGCTCATCAGAGTTTCCTGGCTCTGAGTCTTGCCTAGCTATCCACCATGAGTTTGGGTCGAATATCTCTTTCAAAGTCTTTCGTATTCAGACTTTTAAGAATCCCAAGTTTTTCTTATCTCAGTCCTACCATCACTTGATCTATGCTTATAGACCATTAATGACCAAAGCATTTTCATCCATTGTGGCCCTACCTTAATTGATTCTAACATCTTCATGTTGTTCTCAACTCTTGTGTGTACACTGCACACTGGACCTTAAAAACGTTTCTCCCACTAACCTTCTCGAGATCCTTAGATTCAAGATATTCTTCGATTAATCGAAGATTCCAACTCTAGCTTGCTTCATCCCTTGATGGATCTTCCGAAGCATACTTTTTTACTAATCACTAAAGTCGGCAACCGTCACGATTTTTGACTTTCTTGTGTTTAGTTTGTGGACTTTAAACATAGACGGATACAAGATCTCGTTCATAGTCTCTTGGTATTAATCCACGATCTTAATCTTCTTCGTCTAGTTTGGGAAACATCTATGTTTCCATCCTTCTTAGTTTTCTTCCTTGAAAACTAATTTCCGTCCAATGGTTTTGCTCCATTGTCTAATTATCAAATATCCGATCTTGATTAGAAAGGATCCCATAAGACATTGACTCCTAATCAATTATCGAGTTGGTTTCCGTCTCTGCGCCGGTCTACATTGTTTATCTTTTCTTAGTAAGATTTACATCTTCTAATCTTGTAGATAAACCTTAAAGACCTTTAGGGCTTAAGAACAACTATTCGGAATACTCTCAACTCCTTGAGATATTCTTGTTTTGAGCAACTTTCAACTACTCGAGACTTCTCTCGCGAATCTCATTCGCTTTGTGAGGTGGCTACCACTGTTTATTTAACAGCTTTGTTTCCCCCCTTTATTTTGTTGCTCTTGGTCGAAAAAGCGTTCGACTTTTTCTCCCACTTATCCTACTAATAATCCCCACGGAGCTATTTATTAGGAGGATGCCATCATGATCAACAAACACTTTGTTATTTTGATTGGTTGTGTGAAGCCCAAATTTCTTCCAAAGAAATTGCGTCAGAGTTTGATAATTTTATGCCTTGTAATCCTATTACATGACTTTTAGCTTTAAACAAATTTCGGTTATGTGAGAAAACAACAGTTTCTAGAATATATCCCACAATTCGGAAGACTGGCTTAAATCCATCATTGATCGAATCACGAGTAGAAGTGTTCGATTACTCTCACTGGATTCACCATCCCTTGGATGTGTTCCATAGAGCGAGTTGGGAAATCGTTTCTCCACTTCTTTGATGGTTATCAAGTGCTTGACTTGCTTGTCAAGGTGATTCTTTACTTCAGTTTATACTTTGTTTGAACCTTTCAAACATTATGGCTTTATACTTTATGACATGTACGTTTCCGTACTTTATAAAGTCGTCAGAGTACGTTTTGAAGTAGTTTTCACTAACTTCTGCAAGTAAACTTATAGGCCTGCATAACCAAGTATGAGTCCGGAAGGATTACTAGTCTCTATGCCTTTTTGAAAAGGGTGACTTTGTCAATTGGTCCTTAAGACCTAAGTGACAATGCTGGAGCTAATGTGTTTGAATCTTTTGAACTTAGCCATTATCAATGTTACAATTTCGGTTCTTTGAGAACGTTTAGTTAATTTACCATTGGTTTCAAACATACGATGTTTCTAGGAGAACAAAATAATTACTATTAAGTTTTAAACTAGATCAGTGCCTAAAATAAGACTTCGGTCCCTTTCAGCATCCTTAGCATTTCTGCTTCTACTCCCTCTTGAATCTTTATCCTTTTAGTCAAGTATGTAATTCCCTTAAGCTTTGACTGAACCGCACATCCGGTTTTGAACACCTGATGAAGGAATTTTACTTGTTTAACTTTGTTAACAAGGATATTGGAATCGGAATTCACAATTCCATTCCTTTAGTCTTCCAGGTACTAAGGGTAGTTTGTCTTGAATTGGTCTAGCCAATCTTAGAAACATTTACAGTGACAAGGAACCATCTTGATCATGCACTCGACAACTACTTGCCCTTTCTTGATAATATGTTTGTCTCACTAGTCTGACCTTTTGCACTTGTGAATCTCAAGAACTCTTTCTTAGATTCCCTTCACCAAATCTCAAGAACCTTTTATTAGATTTGATATTCCCGTGTGTTCTACTAAGTTGTGCATAACAATCTGAGTGACTCATCTAAGGTCTTAACTATCTGTGTCCAATCGACATTGAACTAGGTGATAGATGAACTATGTTGTCTTCGCTTAAGATGACTTTCAGATTGCCTTGGAGGTCTCGTGCCTCTCATTCATGACTTCTGTAGGATTTTCTTCCTCAGTTTGTCTTAATGGCCGTGCTAGCATCCATTACTCTTCCAACGAGAATGTTATATGATTGCTTGCAAAAGGCTTTTGACCTTATCTGGTATGAGTCAAACATTGGGTTGGGTATTCTAGTACGCTTTCCTTTTGAATCTGAGAACCATTCTCGGATTCCTTCTTCCATTCAAGGAAGTTGTGCTCGTTCAGCTTCTCCTTGTCGAGAAGCGAGCGAAAGTTGAAGTTCTCTTTTGTCATCTTAAAACGACACAAAATATTTGCAAAGTTTTAAAACTCGTTATCGTTTTTCGGAAAAAATTATTTTTCCCATATTATTCAATAAAATTGTCCTAATTGAATAACGTGATTCCAAGATCTAGTATTCCGGAGCCAAGCGGACTAGGGCCCACCCTCAACTCCGTCGTCCTAGGTGAGCGAACTACTTCACTGATCATACTCTTATGACTCTAGGTAGATAGTTTGCATGTAGAATGCTAAATCTATCCTTTTGCCTCGAGTATCCAAAACTCTTTTGCTGATCTCATTGAGAAAAACTATTTAGACGAGTAGACCCCTTCTATAAGTCTACCCGCATTGTCCCCAGATAGAGAACGACACTATGCGAAGGCCAACCCACCATCCACGATCAAGGGCTCAAAGGGTGTCTTAGTCTGGGTAGGCATATTTCTCAAAATTACTTTTAGGGACTTTTACGCTAAATCTGGTATGTGTTATAGTGAACTATTTAGCCTAACTAACATCCACGACATGAAGCGTAAATAAGTGAATGCGCGCGAGAAAGTAAATCAAGCACATATGGATCCTAGTGTGGCCCCTAGTCCCAAAAGATCTAATCTTCTTAGGATTTCTTCTTGTTTCGCCTTTTAGTTCGCCAAGATTGCCATCTTTGAACCTACATTGATTTCTCCCACTCGAATTAGGATCTCCATCCTTGAGCTTCTTCGATGGACTCATAGACCCTTAACTCTAATTACAAGACTCAAACAATACGCTGATCATATAAACTTGGAACTAAAATTATTACAAATTGTACCCATCCGTGCTTAAAACAAGAATGAAGGAAATAACTTTCTATGACCATACTAGTTTCCGCATTCACATCACATGCATTCATATAATATTCAAGACTAACAATTATATATGCATGATCATCCGGGAGATACTTTTATCCACATCTCTATGTCACATTACGGACCTTAAGTCTAAATTCGAAGAATTCGACTAATGGTGCATTCCAGTTTTATCTTTTATGATTTCCAAAATCAAATTCAAGAAAAACTCTGTTTGGGCTTTTGATGAGCCCGGGTCAATTTTAAAAAATTGGTTTGACTCTTAATGATTTCTCAAATCCATTTCAAGAAAATCCCATTTCGGGCCTTCAAGTGGCCCAAAGCAATTTCGGTAATATTTGGGTGGAACCGAGAGGAAAAATTGGACTTTCCTCGAAAAAACTCCTACTCGGGTGAAGACCTTAACAACTTAGCCCATAGCCTGAGACCTATCTCGGAATAGCCTGGGATATGCCTTCGTGAAGGCCCGAGACACTCTCGGCTCAAGCCCATGGGCTTGTCTCGGTTTAGGGCAAGAATATGCCAAATGCAACTTGGCCTGATTCAGACTAGTTCTGGCCCATGAAGTATGGGACGCGTCCTGGCCCTATGTCAGGACGTGGTACTTCGGCCCAGACGCGCCCTAGGACGCGTCTGCCCAGTACAGGAGATTTTGTCTCGGCCATAGCCGAGACAGTCCCGACACGCGTCCAAGGACGCGTCTTGGTCGCGTCCCAGACGCGCCCTAGGACGCGTCTGCCCAAGTACAGGAGCTTTTGTCTTGGCCATAGCCGAGACAGTCCCGAGACGCGTCCAAGGACGCGTCTTGGTCGCGTCCAAGGACGCGTCTTGGTCGCGTCCCAGACGGGACAGTTCAGTAGTGGATCTGTTAGTAGGTTGAGCAGATTTGAATCTCCTGTGATACTAATTAAGTTAATGAAATCCCAACAGATGGTAACTAGTCTCAATTTCCACGTAATCACAAAGTAAACATCTCTGGTCGATGTAAAATTTAATCTTATCCCGATGTTAGATAAAGTTGTTAATCCCCCATGAATGAGTTTCCAAATAAAGATCTGTATTTTGGATCCATATCATTAAACTTCCAAAGTTTTGTCTAAGGAAAGGTAGTGAGATTAGTGTGAAGAATAGGTCTTTTCTTAATACTTGAGTAATACGATTTTGTTGTGAAGTTACGCTTGAGTGTTTTGCACCATATGAGAAGATCGTGTTGGATTGATGATGCATAAAATGTCCAGACGTTGACTAACGTCTGAAGGGTCAAGATCAGACCTGAAGTCAATAAGGTTAAGCCGGCTTAAGGCAGTAGGACCTCTGAGCTCCTGATGTTCCCCTAATTGGGAGGTCGGCCAGAAGAAATCAGCCCGGCAAGACGCCCTTGGCATGGACAAATCAGCCCTGGGGTCTTCAAAGGAGTGAGGGGGGTCTGCACAGGTTCGGCCAGTGTCTTACGCTAAGAACTGGGGAGGCAGCAGCGCCAAGCGACCTACCGACTTAATCCCGAAACTTTCTAGAAAGATCTCAGTCGGCTACACATCTCGAAGTGTTTAAGCCAGTTTGAACTCCACGTATCTAAAGAAGGAAACTTTTCCTTTAGAGTCTATCACACCGGCAAGATATCTACAGAAAATCTTTGAGCTTAGGAACTTCCACTTATCAAAGATCCAGGATAGACTCTTGAGAGAAACCTTAGATACTCAAGGGAGGAAATTACTTTCCCTTTGGTTTGACGGCAACCGCCTCACCACCGCCACTAATCACAGTCGGCCTAACATCGCCTATAAAAGGCCCCCCCACATCGTCCTTCACAGGACACGATCTTTTTACCCCAAAAAAGATCACAAGAAACTCAAAGTTCTCATAACTCGCCCCCAAAAGGATCAATTAATATTCATTCTTTTACTGCAACGAGCACCCTGACTGGCTGATGTGGCGTGAAAATGCCACATTTAGGTCACTTAACTTTGATTAGTTAGGTCTTTTCGAGTTTTATTTCTAATTATTTATGTGTTTTTATTGTTAGGTAGTTTATTTGGGGTATGGCGTGTAATTCGGAATAAAGAGAGTGAATTATCACATTTTCATCTTATGCGGCAAAAGGGAGAAAAGAGAACCAGGGGTACTTTGGTCATTTTGGTCAAAATCAGAAGTCAAACAACAAGTGAAGTGAATGACGAGTCCGACGGTGAAAACGGAAGTCGATTCGGAGTTCGGACGGAGAAGTTGTGAAGGAAAGAAGCCGAGGTTCGGTCTTGAAACAAGGATTCGATGAAGGCACTCCCTTGCTTTAGAAAGAAGCCCAACCCAAGAGCCTAAAGAGGAAGAGAATAATAGAGATTCTATGGGCACCTTTTTGGTCCAAGTCAAAATGGCCTAAGACTTAGTCAAGTTTGACTAAGTCTAGGGTTGTGTATACACAAGTGAGAAAAAGGAAATCAAGGAGGGAACTATTCATCATCTTCTTCACCAAGAAAGAAGGGAGAGAGAAAGAGGCTAGGGTTTGTTCTTGAGGGTTCTTCATCACTAAAAGAGAAACTTGAAAGAGAGGACAAGAGAGAGAAGAAGGGGTAGCCGGCCTTAGCTTGGCCGGCCAAGCTAGGCTGGCCAAGCAAGGCCGGCACCACACGAGCTCGGGACGGCCAGCAGCTCGGGGTTGCACAATAGCAGCACGGGCAGCAGCGTGAACAGCAGCTCCGGTCCTTCCTCAGCACGATGCAAGCTGCTGTGTTCTTCATCTTCTATGCTCGGATCTTCAAGGTCGCGGCTGCAAGCTGCTCGGGACTTCAAGGGAACGTGCACGGGACGCGTGGAGCTGCTAGGGACAGCTCGGGACAGGGTGTTATACCCGGATTTCATATTATTTGGCTGGATTTGTTCTCAAATTTTGGCCGGATTTTCAAAGGTTTTCCGGTCACCTTCTTGGCCGGAAAACTTAGGGCTTTTACTTCCCTCATCATTGGCTTGCTTCCCCTTGTGTTTGATTTGGTTTTTGGTTGAAATTTCTTAGAGAGATAAAGCTTAGTGAAGCTTTAATGGTGGTGGGTTTTAAATGAAGAAGATGAGTCTGGTTGCTAAGGGGAGATCTGATTTTTGCTCGGGGAGACCCATTATGCACTGTTAAGAGGAAATCCAGAAATTTGCTAAGGGGAGATCGGCTGAACCTTAACTACTCAAATTTTCCGACGAACCTAGCCTCGAACTACATCGAAAAAGGGGGATTTCTCATCATCTTTTTTTCATTTATTACTTATTCACCATGTTAGCTAAATCAAGTGTGTCGTTAATGAGATGAAATGTGATGAATTTGTGATTATCTATGTGATGATTTAATGTTTTGACAATAAATTGATGTTTTCTTATTTTGATTACTTGTTTCAATCGTTTTTCATGTGTCTTATCAAGTACTTCGCATAGTTAATCGATTAGGCAAAGTGATCGATATCGATCGTAGTCTAGATCCAAATTTCATGTGTCTTGTCATGCACTTCACATAGTTAGGCGGCTAGACGACATTTTCGATGATTCGGTTTTAATCGTTTAGGAAGTTTGTTTGACTAAGTATTATCTCCGGACATACGTAGTGCTTATGAACATCCACCGTAGGAATCGAGACTAGGTTTGTATCAATACATTCGATTGGACCGTAAATAGTTGTAGGTTCACCACAACGGATTCCCGGACCTCGACACTTCTCTCACTCGTTGTTCCCGACTCTTGTTCCTTCGACTTTTCTCTCGAATCTCTCTCGCCCTCTTACATTGATATTTAGTTTGTTTTACTTGTTTTATTCTTCTTTGTTGCTTATTTCATTATAAAGCCCCTCATTTGTCTTTGTTTCCTTTTTAGTCTAAGTTAGCATTTGATTTCTAGACCGGAGGATAAGACCCTTCGACATCCAAACTACCTTCCTATCCTTGGATCGATCCCGGCTTTGCCGGATTACTACTTGATACCTCCGCTTGGGTGTGCAACCTTTTCGGGTGCATCACTGGCTTAAACGTCGGATCGGTTTTTTAACCCTTTGCAGATTTTCCCCCTCGGGAACAGACGAACAGGAGCAAAGAGCTGGAGCAAGGAACAGGAGCAAGGAGCGGGGATCAGGAGCTGGAACAAAGAGAAACAGAGCTGAAAGCAGGAACACGGAGCTGATCAATCCCCAACTTAACGGAGGATTCGAACATAACGGAGGCTGTCATGCATCAACTCCCTATTTCATGCTAATCTAACGAAAAGCCATTTTTTGACATCAGCAAGAATAACCTAATTTATTATAGAAATAACTGATTCCTGATCAAAGTAAGTGTGTAATATCTATTGGTTCCAGGAATAAGTTTGACTATTGATGAGATAGGAAACCCACATAATATTTTGGAGAACAACTCTAATTAATTTTGGTCGTTTTTCATCCATTTCAGGAAGCCAATTATCCTTCATAATGTTGATTTTTAAACCATCCCCTACAGACCAGAGGGTGTTAGTCTGAAAAGTTGCTCTTGTAGACAATAGTGATCTCCAAAAAGGCGAAGCAGGTTTGCTGGACTCATAAGTAATGACTTTTAGAGACCAATTTTTTGTCTTTTTGAAAAAGTGACAATATATGTTGGACTCATAAAGTATGTTGTTCAAATCGAGAATGTTTGTTTTATAACCTCTGTCACACGCCTTCGTCATATGACATGACCGTTTGATTGCTAAAGAGGTTATCCCGTTGGGTCTAGACATGTTCGTCGATGGGCCAGTGCAGGCAAAGCGCTTGCACTGGGGCCCCCAACCACAAGGGCCCATTTAGTTCTTTAGATACTGTTTACGAAAGAAGAGTTAGTTTACTAGAGTGGATGGATATTAGCTCAACTCTTAAGTTGTTTTATGCAATGTAGATCCTGGGTTCAACTCCCATTAAGAGCATTTTTACAAATTTTTTGTAAGTAACACCCAACTCTCTCACTCACTCTCTAGACTTGTCTTACTTATATAATCTTTTTTTCTTAACAATTTTTCTCTATCAATTATCTTTCCAAATATTAATTTCAAATTATGTGAAAAAAAAAAAGCAAAGCCATAATTTTTATGAAGTCCTATACAAATTAGGGGACTATTATCAGGATAATGATGGAGAAACACCATTCATTTAGGTTTATCAATGACTTATTATATTGTTTTACATGTAATTATTTCAAATTTGTGCTTATTACTTCGCCTGTAAACTTTTTTTATCTCAAATTCGTATAAAAGGGACCGATTGAAATTTTGCAGTGGGTCCCAAAATTGTAAACCATGGCCCTGGGTCTAGACACCAACAAAAGTTCTTCTCGTATTTTCCCTCTTTTGTGTTTGCCTGTTTGATATCTTATTAGAAAGAGTTATAATATTTAAAGGATCACTACTTCGCGTCGATACTTGTCAGGAATTGATCCAACTCTCCAAAATTTGGAGTAAAAGAAATAGGGCCATGACAATACGAAAATCAGTGCAAGGTCCTGACAAGAAGAAAATGTGGATTACGAATTTATAGTATATATTACACGATATACGAGTATGGGTTTGAAGGAAATCCCGTGTAAACCAAAAAAGTGACATACAAAGCATATTTTCTAGTGAAATTACATTAATGTCATCCACTAGGATAATGACACGTAAATTTTGTCCTTTGCTTTTTTTTTCTTTCGTCAAACTGAAATGATCTCTCTTTAAACTGCTTTTTTTCTCTAATTCCTATTTGTTCTCCAATTTTTATTTTTCTTTCCAATTTTTAATTTCTCTCTCTAAATTTATTCTTTCTACATATTTTCTAAACAGAATTTTCTCTTTCCCTATGTTTTCTCTTTTTTATTTTTATTTCCTCTCAAATAGATTTTTTTTAATCTCGACAAATGTCTTTTTATAGTTTACAAATTTTTATTCCAGATTAATTCTTATACGTTTTTTGGAATTTTTTACACTTTCTAGGGAGAAAGTATGAGACATTCTATTATGTACATTACATGATTGAATGTAGTGTACATATCTAAATGTAATTTACATATGATTATGTCCTATACACTTTTGAAATTTCTCACATGGACAAAGTATTGAAGTTTTTGTTATGTACAGTAGATAAACAAATGGCATATACATTCCTTCCAAAACTAACTTATGTTAGTGAAAATATACGCTCATTGTTATTTTTTATACACTTTTCAAAATTCTTACACTTTCTAGGGAGAAAGTATAAGACATTTTGTTATGTACTAAACATAATTAAATGTACTATAGATATGATTATTTCATATACAATTTATAAGTTTCTCATACGATTTAGGGAGAAAGTATAGGACATTTTATCATGTAAAGTATATAATTAAATGACAAGTACCGTAGATATGATTATTACCATACGCTTTTCAAATTTCTTCCACTTTTTGGGGATAAAGTATAAGCTATTTTGTTGTGTACAATACATAATGTAATGTCATGTATTGTACATATAATTATGTCCTACATGCTCCTCTATTTTCTTACAAATTTTAACAAAAAGAGAAAAAAATAATGTCATCTTCAAAATTTCAAATCTAAAATTTATTAGATTGATCTAGTACGGAAAAATCTAGATCTAACAATGAAGATCTGTAAGATGAAGGAATGTATAAAGAGAAATAACATAAAATTTAGAAGTGAGCATATTTACAACATGAAAAAATTTATTAGATCGATATAGTACAAAAATTCTAAATCTGACAATGAAGACCGTAAGATGAAGAAACGTGGAAAGAGAAAGGAGATCTGTTATAATACAAATCTGAAAACAATTTCATCTTCAAGTTTCAATCTTCAATCTCCTAAAACCTAAATATATACCCAAGAAAGGAGATCTGCTATAGTACAAATATGTTACAAAACGTCCAGAATTGTTCTAGGAAAAATCCATATCTGTTCAAGAAAAAAATCCAGATTTGTTCAAGAAGTACTTCATGTAATTTTGATGTGGATTCCTTCAGATATGTTCTTAATATCTCATCAATCTTTGCTTTATTGATTGGTAGATAAAATTTTAGAGAGCGAACGAAAATAAAAGTTCTAGAAATTTGGAGCAGCGAATTAAAACCGAATTGGACTTATCCTATTTAATGCTCCTAAAACTGGCGCGTCCCACTTTGAAGAAACACATGCAACAACAACTTTATCGTGTTGCAATTTTAAATTCTTGCTAACACTTGGTTGCCCAAGTGATTGATAAGTGTTGACATAAACTACAAAATCCTAGAGGTCCCAACTTCGATTCTTAAAGGAGGTGGAATCCATGGTTATTGAATTTGGGTTATTAAAAATATAAATATTGTAATAAATTTGTCGGGCTTTAGGCCTTTTTCATGTTGTTAGGCTTTAGGCTTCTTCCATTATAAGTTTAACTTAGGCGGTTATCGTGCTTATTACATTTTTATGATGTATCAATGCCTTGTAACGACTAATGTAGATCGAAGTCGATTTCTCGACAAAAAATTCAAATTCTTTATCTTTAGTCCCTGTTATATACCACACTACAAAATGCCTCCTGTAAAATATCTTTGTTGTGAAACTCCTCTACAATTAATTTTAGTTGCCAACTGATCCACATATTTGGTTATTTCTGAAAACCAGTTAACTTAATTAGTTTTAACAAAATCAATGACTAACTAATGTAAATCACTGACAAATACTTGAGTTTTAACGAACTCATCAGATTTCGATAAGTAACTTGTTTTTTACTTAGTATGTAAAATAGTCAAACTAAAACACTCATTTTCTATTCTATTATAGATAATGTAAATTACTCATCCACAAAAGGGATTACCAGCAACTCAATTTTGAGAAACAAAGCTTTTCTTTCAAGTAATATAAGCAACTAACCACGTAGCTTAATTTTTGTGAGAAATTTTGAAGGCCCCAAAAACCAGTTACGGGAGGCACCTTTAAAACTTCTTGTTTTTCTCTCCCACTTACTTTCACTAAAACTATTGTAACAAGTTTTTAAAGATCTGAAGCTGATAAAATACTTTCATTCTACGAATGGCTACTCTCTCATCATCTCTCCACAAACCCATAACATATTCATCATTCATCTCGAAAATCTCATGCTCTTCACTTGATTCATCTCTTCCAAGGCGAAATCTTTTATTTGATGGAGTTGGGTTTCTAATATCTGATACGAATATCGATCTGAAATTATTTAAAGGAACACGGGTAGTCCAGAAAATCATTGATTATTCTTATTGTTTTATTTTTCTTCTTAACTTTTTTCATATTTTTTTTTATATTTTTCGCTGCCAGATTAATCAAATATTTTTGTTGTTCCTCTGTTGTCTTCTGCAGAGGTTTATTTTCTAAACATCAACTCATTTAAATTCTATTAGTAGCTCAAATGTTGAAATTTTTATAGAATGATTTTTGTTCGAAAATTTGGAATTCATCTGTACCAAAGTACAAACAAAAGTTGATCCAATTTAGTAGCTTGATATTATGAAATTGAAATGAATTACAATGTTCTATTTATCTGACTTAACTAATTAGGTGGTAAAATAAAAAATATATTCCACATTTATGTAGGTTTTTAGAGTTCTTCTAAAGACATTCTTTTCTTGTTTCTTTTGTTAAGTACTTTGAGGACTTACCCAAAATAATGCTATCTTTAAGTGCCTTTCATTTTTGGTTTCTCTCTCTTGATTCACTTTCTTCTCAACCCTCTGTAGACCTAATGAAAAAGTTAGGTAAAATACTAGTAACAGAATCATACATGTAGAACAATACCATATTCAAAGAGAAGAAGAAGAGAGAAACATGCTAATGGACGCTTATTCATTAGTTGAACTAGGTTACGAAATAACAAAGATATAATAAAGATAAAAGATTAAAAGGTCCTTAAAGGGCAAATTACTAAACCCCTAACTATTATATATTATTCTAACACCCTCCCCCAAACTCATGGTGCGGTGTTGAAAAGCAACGAGAGTTTGCTAGCTAAGAAACGAAAGCGTGGAACCGAGTGTGACTTGGTGAACAAGTCAGCAATCTGCATAGTGGATGAGACAAACGGCAAACTGATGGTGCCTTGAGTGAAATGATGCCGAGTAAAGTGACAATCAATCTAAATGTGTTTGGTGCGTCCGTGAAAGACTTAATTATGAGCGATACGGATAACGCTTTGATTGTCACAATACATAGGAGTAGGCTCTGGGATGGAAACACCCATGTATACAAGTAACTCACGTAACCAAACTATCTCAGCTGTCGTAGACACCATAGCACGGTACTCAGCTTCAGTGGATGATCGAGATACAACAGTCTGTTTCTTGCTCCTCCAAGAGATAAGAGAATCACCAAACAATACACAGTAACCTGTAATGAACTTACGATCTGTGCAATCGCTCGCCCAGTCTGTATCTGAATATGCTCGCAAAGTCAAGGAAGGAGTCGATGAAAGAAGGAGACTTTGAAAGCTAATACCTCGAACATATCTCAGAATACGAAGAACAACTGCCAATGAACTGTCGTAGGTGAACCCACAAACTGGCCAACAACATGCAGAGCATATGCGATATCTGGACGAGTAATAGTGAGATAAACCAAGTTGCCAATAATAGTACGATATAGTGTCGGATCTACTAAAGGAGTACAATTTGTAGAAGAATAACGAGCATTAGACTTGATAGGAGAGTCCGTTGTCCGAGTATCACTATTACGAGCACGCTCAAGAATATCCGCAGTGTATTTGGACTAGGAGAGAAGATAACCTTGTGGGGTAGAGGCTACTTCAATCCCCAAAAAGTAACGGAGAGTGCCTAGAACCTTCATTTCAAATTGGCTAGCTAACTGCAACTTCAAAGATGCAATACCATCAACATCATCACTAATAATAATCATGTCATCAACATACACCGAAAAAAGAATGCGACCTGCAACAATACATTTGACAAAAAGGGTTGAGCCATGATTGCTAGAAGCAAAGCCAAGAGACGTAACTACAGTTGAGAACTGAAGGATATAGTCCTTCGGAATGAAGGAAATGTCCTTCCGAATGAAGGAAATGTCCTTCCGAAGGAGTGTCCTTCGACCAAGGTGGCAATGCGTACAATTTGTCTGTTAGGATAACGATGACTTTATCCGGAAGGTCATCTAGTCTGGTCCAATATTAGCGATCGTAATGCGTAGCTAAAAGTCGCTTACGATCGTCGGATCACTTCGGTAATCCGCGGCTAACATAGACCGGATCCTACAACGGATTACACCAGAGAGTGGTAACTTGATCGGAGAGAGTTGACTCGTGGGAGCTTGCCTATAGATGGATATGATCCAGTCTGATAGTGCCAAAAGATAGAAAGAATCGAGCTAGGAAAAAGAACCCGGAAGAGTGCAAAACCCACTGGGTGGGTGTCCGGATCACACCCGGTAAGGGGCAACTCAGGGCCGGCCGTGTGGGCGCAATGGGCCGGACATATCAAGCCCATAAAGCGGCTGATATGGCCGGCCAAGGCAGTTAAGGAACCCAATTAGGTTTTCGGGTTAGAAAGGTTCTGACAGTTTACCTTTTCTGGGACTCTTACTGAAACCTAATTTGAGTTAGACTCCTATTAGGGTTTCTCTATATAAGGGTCATTAGAGTTCAGAAAAAGGGTTGGATTTTTCTGAGGAGAAAACTTCATCTCTCTCATATTATACAGCTAAGCCGAGAGAGAGGGGTTTAGAGAAAAGGCTCCCAATCTATCTATGGAGTGAAAAGAAGAATGGTTCTTCTTCTCAACCTTCAATGGAATTCTAGCAGACAACAAAGAAGGGAGATCAAGTTACTTAATCGGGTGTCTCAAGTAGAGGAGCTATATATGAAGCTCTCATCTTCGAGATAAAGGAGTTGGATTCTAATTCGAGGAAAGGGAATCCAGGTATTATCTTTATGTTTCTAGTTTATTATTAGTTCTTGCATGCGATCCTGGATAACTAGTGTTAATCATATGATGCTTTCTTTCAGCAACATCATTTTGCTCAGGAGTATTTGTACACGAAGATTGATGAACAGTTTCATCCATAGCAAGCAATTCACGAAATCTATTTGAATATATTACCTACCTAAATCACATCTAAGAAGAATGGTCTCTATCTAACTTAACCAAACATCTAAAAACATTTTAACCATACTTCTAGATTTTTGTAAAATAACTCTTTCTTTTCCTCAAACTATAGGTGATTTTATGTGGTTTATGGATAATAATCGCTTAAATATAACCCAGGAATTATGGATTTTGGATCTGGATCCACAATCTTTCAGAGCTGACTAGAGATGTGTGATAAGTATAAGATCTTTTGTTAGAAGAGTTTCGTTCTTTCATTGTTTGACTCCATTACGCCATCTTCTTGGCGATTAGTAAAGGGAGCTGGAATTCGTTGTTGGGGAGCTATAAAGATTAGTAAGGGGAGATAAGACTAATTAGTCCACTTCTTATCTACATCGGTAGTCAAAGTAAACTGTCGCCTAAGACAAAGTATGAGATTCATACACAAGTCTAAGGCATAAGGTATATTTTGAATAAACCTAGACAAGTAAAATTGAGCGGGTAAAAGGAGTTTTAAGAAAGAGGCTCAGATTTACAAACTCTCGTTATCGGAAATAAGTTGATTATTTTACAATCGTCTAAATTTGAATTAGTATTTAAACAACAGTCCACAGATAATAAAACATTCCGAATAGGTTTGTCAGATACGTGATCTGATGGATGAAACCCTATTAAGTGTACTTGCAACATTTATTATCATCTCCCAAGTCCAAGACATTGCTGGGACAACAATGACCAAGGAAGACTAGCACGTGAGATCGACAATATAGCGCAGTTTCATGGGCTATTGAATAAGAGTATTCAAGTCGACTACGTAGGTGTGTAAAAAGTTTATACACTGGATAACCCTCTAATGAGAAGTACATCACTCATGCTGAACGTCAAACGCTTCTCATTAAGACAAAATTGGAGAGATTCCTCAAAACATGAGTGTTCCACTCATCTTATGTACGGAATGTCCGACTTTGGTTCCGTTAAATGCCGCGCCGTAAAAGGAGGTTATAAAAGCGGATACTGAGAAGGACGTGATAGATATGAAGTTAAGTGGGAGCACAAGAATGGATTGTGTCATCCTAATCACATTAGGTACAAAGTGTCTCAAGGACACTTGATGAGTTGACAACTGAAAATGCGTGGCCACGCTCAAAAAGATTAGGAGTTTATCGTTTGCCTTTTACAGTTGTACTCGGATATTAAGAAAGTCTGAATGACGTGACGTATCAGATGGGATACTAATTACACGGGAATCGAGCATTGCACTTGTTCTAAGTCCAAGTGGGAGTCTGAAGGAGATGTCCTTCGATCAAGATTGCGATGCGAGCAATTTGTCGGCTAGGACAATTGATGAAGAAGATCATCAAGTCTGATTGATTTAGGGGTCGTAATGTTTAGTTAGAAACCAACTACGATCGTCGAATTACGAAGTAATTCGCGGCTAACTTCGATCGGATCCTACAATGGGTTACACATAAGAATGGGTATTTAATTAGATGATATGACTAGTGGGAGTGTGATATAACCATAAGAGTGTCCCGTAAACATATCCCACAGACCCAAAGAGAAATTAGGCAAAAGATAGCAAAAAGGCCTGAAAATGGGGTTTAGGACCTAAAAGGGATCGGATTACGCTGATTTTTGGAGGGTCGGTTCCTTATGTTGGGAACATAAAATCTACCAATTTTGGCTGGGTTTTTGAAGTCACCTCCTCAAGAAAATGAGAAAATATCAACTAGTTGCTATTTTCGGCAATTTCCTTAATCTTATTCTAAAGGGTCTTTTAGGAAACCAAATTAGAGTTGGACTCTTATTAGGGATCTATATAAAGACTCTTAGGACAAAGAATAAGGTGTGGAATTTTTCTCTAAGCTTTCTTACTCTACCACATCAAGTAGAGAGGAGAAAGTGAGCTAATTCCCAAGCTATCAACTAGTCAAGCAAGAAGAGGGTGTTCTTCATATCAAACCACCAGTGGAGCACTAGCGGGCTTTCAAGGAGAGAGATTAAATACATCGTTCGGTGTCCCAAGTAGAGGAGCAACAATTGGAGCACTTGGTCTTCTTAATCGATTGGAAAGGTTCGAGGGAAAATAGCGATTAAGGAAATCATCTAATTTCCTATTAGTTTAATTGTTAGTTTATGCATGATGATCTTGGGACGTACTAATGTCAAGACATGAGATGTCTGAGATTCCGCTTATACGACATTAGTAGACACCACCATAACCCAACAGTCTGCACATAAGACAATGTATTCGTTTATGGGATAAAGAAACATAGGGGTTTCTTCGACAATCAATCAGAGAACAAAGAATTTGTTGCTCGTGATGTGTCTTGCTTGAAATAAGAGTTATTGCAATAAGACAAGTCGGAGAAATTTAAGATATCAAAGAAATTCGATAAGAGCAACAAACTGACAATGCTATTACAAACCAACGGTAGTATACGAACGTCAGAAATTGCGGTTCTTATCTATTCTAGCCGATAGATATGAAAATAGCGGTAGAGATAGTAGATCTCGGAGATCCTTTCGCATAAGTCGAATTAGATTCGCAGGACAGCCCTCAAGGAGTTGAGAGCGTCTCTAAGTTGTTCGAACCCCTCGTAAACCATGAAGGCTCATAGATCTGTCTCTGAGGACTAAATCATACTGAAGAATAGATGAGCTACCTACGCAAAAAGCTATGACGGAATCACTCTGAAATATGGCTTGGAGTCATAAGATCAGAATAGAATCCACGTCTGAAATCAAGTTTGGAACTTGATCTATTTTCGTAAGGGAATAGTTCCTGTTAAGTACAAATAGGTTTATCAAAGAGTTTGAAAACGGACAAGGATGGAAATATTAGTGTTTCCCAGAGTTAGACTAGAAAAGAGGGTCAAAGAGTTCTTGGATTAGACCATGAAAACACCATCTCTCAAGTCACGTTGCTTAAAACCATAATGATCAATCACTAAGAAAAAGAATGTGCACATGACACATTCCGAATGAGAGTTGACCCTCCTGAAAGCTAAGTGACAATTGCAAGCTTTAAAAATCCATCGAAGGATTGAAGCATGCAAGTAGGAGTAGGAATCTTCGATTCTGCAAAGTAATCAAAAGTTGGTTTCTTTAAGAATGAAGAGAAATCTTGAATTCAGATATGTAACATCCCATGTTTTCGGCAAAAAAAAAAATTTGGATTGGACGAGGGACTATGTAGTTCCTTCATGGTTGGTTGTGGGAGGAAGAGGAAGAGGAAAAGAAAAATAAATGGGTTGCGTATTGTTTTCTTTTCGGTAATTTTCTTCGTTGTCGGACTGCTAGGAGCCATATATTTTATTCATGGTTAGTTGTGAGATCAAAACTAAGAGGGAGAAAAAGTCAAATTGGGGGTCAAATGGTAATCAGTGCAAGTTGATTTAATTAGATATAAATATAAAAGGGACTTGTGTTTGAGGTCTACATAAATGAAGGACCTAAAGTGGATAAATTTTGCATGGCCACTTTGATGAACACATGTGGCAGGCCATGCATTTTAAATTGTTTAAAGGAAACCCATCTTTAACCCACTTCTCATTCATATCAACACCAACCGAATTAATGGAGGATATGTGGCGGAAATTTTAGGGTTTTAATTTTCGATCTTCTCGGCTTAATTTCTTCGCGCTCATGTGTCGGAATTTAATAAAACTTGTTCCAGGTAATCTCATTCGACTTGTTTTACATATTTAGCGGTTCAGAAATTTCTATTTCGTCCGAATTTAGTGGTTTTATGATAGCTATTTCGTACACGGTATAATTGTACTAATTTCTTTTGGGATCGAACTTTGGAGCTATTTAGATAGTCATTATTCAGTTTCTTCTAATAATTTGTGTTCAGGATCATGTTTAGGATATTATAGGCTATTTCGGGGTATCCATATATAGCGAGAAGCTGCCGAATTATTTTACGGCTCGAATTTCATATTTTGACTAGTTTTTGGAATAAATTGAAATAGAGATGGTTACCCGAACTTTATCATATTTCATATAAATGGACAGTTTTAGCTATAGATTTTCAATATATGATTTGTCAGCTTATGAAGACTCTAAAATGAGAAATAGAGTTTATCGGAAACGGTTGGTCGGTTTGTATGCATTTCAAGTATTCGATGGACATAGCTATGAAGTTAGAGATCAATTCGATTATTCGAAGTCTTCCAGCGTTACAGATTGTTTTTATGTTTTAAGTTTTCATCGTTTTCTCTTAATTATTTTCTTTATGGTACGAAGGTTCTTAGTATAAGAACCTAACGTTTCTATTCGTTTTTGTTATTCTTCCTTATCCAGGACTGAGGTAGGGGTTCTGAATCCTTTATCCAGCATGATTTTATAGATAATGAATATGCTAGACTCTATAGTTATATATGCGCCATTATAACTAGAGTTTAGGTAGCATGAAACTCGATTTATGTGATGAGCTGAAATATGCTTGAAATGTTTTGATGCGATATGAGAAATGTTTTCGAACTGATTTTACGATGATTGTAAACTACTGGGGATTTTCTTGTATGTACCCGACTGCGGATTTTGTCAACCTACGGGCATGTAGCCATTGAGGCTAGAATGACATGTGGACACGGGTGTGACCCGTGTGAGACCGGTGAGGTGGGCGACACTAGTCATGAGACCTGTGGGAGTAGAGTGCTTCACATGCTGGCCATTGGTGCTCGTGCCTCCAGTTCGAGGCTCAGGGACGTACACCTGACCGCTCGTCTGGGAGGTGACATTGATTGGGAATCCCTCTGCTTTGTGGCGATATGACTCTTGGTTGTTCCACTTCCGTGTTTGATAAGATAATGAATCGAATGAGAATATTGGTTTTGATATACGAATGAAACTAATTTGAATCGAATATTAGAATGTGGTTTTGATATACGAATGAAACTGATTTTTAAAGATCGCTTTAGATGCATGACAGGGTACCGAAGAGAGTGAGGTTCAGGTCCTGTGGACGGGTAAAAAGTCACACGGTTAGAAGGATCGTCGGGTGGACACCAGCAACTAGGTTTCGGGCCTTCAAATAGACGGGTTGACGAGGAGAAGGTCGGTTCCAGTAGTCGGGTAGATGGGTGGGCAAACGTCAGAAAAGGAAACAGCTATTGTCGGGCTAACGTCAGGCTAGAAAACGGGTACCAGTAGCCTGTAAACCTGTACAAGGGAAACACAACCGTGAAGTCCAAGGGGGCACCGAAGATGGTGTGGCCAAGGACCCTCCGACGGTCAAGTCAGTAACTTAGTTCGATGAATATACCGAAGATAGAGTTACTAATGATGGTAGAGTCGTTGTAGCGTCGAGGTGGCACGACTCGTAGAGTGGCCGGAGCTTGATTCTACGGAATGATGAGTTGTGGTAGCTTCTGGACTACTTGATCAGCAGAGTAGACTTCTGGTTATGGAAGAGTAGGATTCTGCTTGCGGAAGAGTAGTCTTCTGCTTGCAGAAGGATAGACTAACGAGGAATGAGAGAAACGAGAAGCCTTTAGCAAGTTTCGATGTGGTTTCGTGGAAGCTTCTAGTCGGAATCTCTGCCTTAGGCTAGCTTAGACCAGAGGTCGTCGGGGTAGGTGATTTGTAGCCGGAGCTTAGTATAGAATGAGTGAAGTGATCGGAGTAGAGCTTCTAGAGTGCTAAATAGAGAATAAGTAAGTAGTTTTCGAGTGAGAGTCTGACCCCCTTCCAAGAGTGAGGCTTCCTCTATTTATAGGGTGTAGAGGATAGTAACCGCTCTTGGGGGCGCAGGGTTGTTGGATCCGCAATAGTAGGATCACACTAGACCGCTTCCGTAGTCGTTGATCTCTTGAGAGAGAAGGGTAGCCTTACGATACCCGTTGCCCTAGCCTGTTCGTTGCCAGTAGAAATGGTCCACTATTCCTTTAAAGTAGCGCAAGACTCGGTCTTTTACCACGACCCCAACGTGTAGCAGAATGCTAGGATTGGACTGACTCAATCTCTAACAACTTGGCCACGTGTACGCACAACTAGCTGGAGTGTGTGTGGATCGTCATGGGCAGACCTTATCTTGGCATGCCAGGAGTGTGGGCTTGGGTAGGCCTGCTTAGACTTTCTGGGCTTGCGAGGCGTGTTGGGCTACCGGTGGGCTTCCTTGCTAGACCATAGAGGCTACTGAAGGCACTCCTCTCGTGTTATGCGAGGGTGGGCGCATACGGAAGGCCCAAGGCTAGTTTTTGCCAATACAGGTCCCATGGTAATTGCGGGATGATGGGCCTAGAAAGTTTCCTAAATAGGTCACCACCCGCAAGTATACGGGCGTCAAGTAATAGTTCCGGTAAGACCGGTTCGTTCCTCAGAGACTAAGTCAATCTATTCTGACTCCTATGACTAATTTGGATTTTCTTCAGATTTTGATTTTCTTGCAATTTCAAACAATAATACTAACAAAGACAAATAATAATGGTAAATCATTTTATGGGAGAAGTAGCCTAGGGTTCAGAATCCATTCTAATCATGCATAGACCTCGAATTAAATTTTATATCTTTTATGAATCAAAATACTAAGTTCTTATCAACTCTAACTATTATCTATCAACTAGCAAGTATCCACCATTAAAGAACCTAACCTAAACATGGTGGATCAAGCTTCAAGAAGCATAGGTAATGAAAGACAAGTCACGATTCAATGATCGATTAACAACTAAGAAGTATAAATCATTAAAGGTGTCAATCTAAATATGATAAATCAACTTAAGAATATTAATCGATGAATAAATCATGAACAAAGTTTGAAAGAAATCAATACATGAAGCATTTAATTTATCAAAATAATTGTGTAATATGCATAATTAAAACTTCATCAAAACCCTAGACTAAAGGAAAATTAGCTACTCATCACTAAAGAGATCATAATCATGGTGGGATAAATGAGAAATAATAACATTAAAGAAAGAAAAAGAATCGGAGAAGAAAACACCTTTTTTCTCGCAAATTTCCTTCTGTGCAGCCAAACAGACCCTTAGGGAAAATAATTTTCTCGTCTTCCCGGAAACGATTTCCTGGTGAGAAAATTATTTTCCTCGACTGGTTTTTCTCTCTCTCTACTGTTTTCTCCTTCTTTCTTCCTCTAAACTTTCTCTTTCTCTCTCTATAAACCAGAAATGTACTCTCTCTTTCTCTCTCTAACCGAACAGTAAAGAAAGGAGAAAAAAAAAGATAATGAAATTTTCTTTTTGAGTTTAATAAAATTGATTCAATCTCTCTCTCTACAGTATATCTCTCTCTCTCTTAACTCTTTCTATCTAATCTTCTCTCTCTCACAAAGAGAAGTATTAAAATATGAAAAAGAAACAAAGACAGAAAAAAGAAATTTAAACTCTCCCTCTCTCTCTAGCTCTCGGGTTTGATGTTAATGGATGTTCCTTCTCTCTCTCTCTCTAAACCTTCTTTTCTTCCTGTCTCTCTAGCCGTGGGAAGATGATTAATATTTTCTCTGGTTTCAGCCGTGAGCTCCCAAAAACCGAGATCCTCCATGGTGGTCGGTTCTCCCTGTTTCTTATAGCCGAGAGTCCCAACAGTCCACCTCCTCCCTCTTTCCATCTATGTTCATCTTCTTTCCTTCTCTTCACTCTCTTTCCTTTTTAATTTCTTTCCTTCTCTTCACTCTCTTTCCTTTTTCGTTTTGAATAAGAGATAATGGAAGAAAGAGTTTAACAAATTGGGCTTAATCACGTGAAGAATATCGGCTGGAAAAGAACTGTCAAACATGTATGATTCAGTGCTTCCCGGCGCTATTTAAAACCATGCAATGGGCATCCGGATAGAGCCACATGCACGCGAGCTAAATGGGTCGTTGGATATCTCGGGAGCACCCAACAAATGATACGCGGTTGTACCTGATCTTGCCCCTTTAAAATCCCGATATACTCCCAACTGTGCCCGAAGACATCCCGCAACTAATCTGAACCGTCACATTAATGTCACGTGTAACTAGATGTTCTTTAGTCACCCGATTTGAACTAAAACTTTGACTTAGACTATCTTTCTCATCCGGACTCCGATTCGACTTCCGCTTTCGCCTATGGGTCCGTCTTGAACTCTACTTTCATCCGAGCATCAAAATTGGCCTAATCACCAGACTACAATAATCTCCAAATTACCAAAATGCCCCTAGGCGGGTTTTTCTCCCGTTTTTCATCCGTTTTTACACTGAACTCCGTAAAAGACACCTGGAAAGAGAAACGCACAATTTATCAGAGTAACTGCCCGAAATGGACTAACTAACCCGAGTTAAGAGATTCAAATGAGACATTTTCATGTCTCATCAGGGGACGACTCTCTTATTCGAACTCGGTGATCAAAAATGTATTTAGATACTTAAGTATATATGTATCATGAGGTAAACTCTTCAATGATTACGGAGTCCCTTAGTGGGAGAGGGGCTTACCGGCTAGGGGTAAGTCTCTTTCTCGAGGAGACGTAGTGCATTAGCTAGTGCCTAAATGGGCTGGTACTATCTAACGAACTCTAGGCTCTTCTGAGGAACTCTCCTCTTATTGGGAGCGCACCATGGGTGGGCAGCTAATCACTGCTATTGCTTTCTAGATTAAGGAAAATGGTTTTGTATATAGTATATATGGTAATTGGTTTGATAACTCGTTTTTTCATGATGTTAACAACTTATTAAATGAATTTTTGAAAACGTGATGGATTTTGGATTGGTCTTCTACCAGAATAACTCGTGTCGGTGAGTATTCTGACCCCCCTACCAGTTGTTAGTGTGCAGGTGCTTTGTCGTAATCTCGAGGCGGAGTTGTATTCCAGCCGGTGATCTTGTCTGACGAGGCTAGAGGTGTTGCGTCATTTTCTTTGGTTTTCGTTTATTAGCTTTCCATTATTTTAAAGTTATATAGTTATTGCAGAACTGAACTCAAATATGTATATATATAACACTTAGAGTTGTTTATAAGTTATATCGATGTGTAAAAGAGGCTTTTATATTTTGTTATGTGGTTCGGGTTTCGACCCGAAACTGAGTTGAGTTTGTTTAGCTTCCGCTTTAGTTTATTTTCTTTTATATGCGAATGTATGGTTTGCATGACAGGTTTTACAGGTACGACCGGTTCGATTTACAGAGGAGACTCTGCCGGATTTTTGTCTCGTCTGTGAATTGCCGGGGCGTGGTAGGGTCTATTTTGGGACACGGGGCGTCACAAGATAGTTCAAGAAGGTTAGTAGGAGTGAACCAGTTTTCTTTGGTCCGGTATGTAGACGACATACTAGAGATTGAGAACAACATTTTGATGTTGAAAACAGTATAGAACTGACTCAATAAAAGGACCACTGATAAAGGTGAAATGCTTTTGGGCATCAAAGATCTACGGAGATAGATCAAAAAGATGATAAGACTCGTTCAAGGAAAGGTCTTGAAAAGTCTAATATGAAAGACTCAAGAAGAGTAATTTTACCCAAGTCTCAAGGAACATATCTTGGCAAGATTCAGAATTCGAGATATTCTGATGAGCAAGCATGCATGAGAAAAGATGGTTATGCTGAAAGCATAAGATCGGTCATGTTAGACATGATTAGAGTTCACCTGGACGTCTTAAATACTTGGAGTATTTATGGTCATTACCAATCAAATATAGATAGTTGATCTGGATTGCAACTGAGAAATATCATGAAGTACTTGAGAAAGACTTATGATAGATTCTCAGTACAATGAAAGGAAATAAAACAAAACAATCATATGTTGCAAACTTCCATAATAAGATGACAATCTTGACATGGAAGAACAGAAAGTTGGTAGGGTTCCAGGCAATGTCTGTTGCAAACTTTACAATAAAAGAAAATAGTTAAAGCTTTAGAAGTTTTAATGTAGTATTGAAATACTAAATATTATCATCAGGATGATAACCTGCAAAATCCACACATATTAGATATACTAAACTGTCACCTTAGACTAAGTATGAAGGTCATACTAGGGTCATAGGCATTAAGCTTTCTTGAAAAGCTTAGACTAGTAAACTTGAGGGTGTAAGGCGTTACACGGGAAGGTTCAAATTTACAAACTCTTATTATCAGAAATAAGTTACTTATTTCGTCCTTAAATTGTGGTTTAGTATTTAACCGACAGTCCAAAAATGGTGAAGCATTCCAAGTAGAATTATCAGATACGCGATCTGGTGGATGAAACGCTACTAAGTGAATCTGGAATAGATTCATTATTAAGTCCCTAGTCGAGGTCATTACATGGACAACAATGACTTACGAAGACTAGCATGGGAAATTGACTGATAGCGTTGTTTCGTATACTATACGAATTGGGAATTCGATTCAATTACATGGGTGTATGATTGGGAATATACACTGGATAACCCAACATGGGAATTCTTCAATGAGTAATGAAATACGTCATGAACTCTCATAGGCAAGATTGGAAAGATGCCTTAAACATGAGTGCTCCACTCATCTAATGTAAGGAGTGTCAAACTTTGGTACCGCCAAATGCCGTGTCGTAAATTAAGGAGGTTATAAAAGCGGATTATCGGGAATGACACAATAGACATGAAGTTAAGTGGGAGTACAAGACTGGATTATATCCTCTTAACTATGTTATGATTAGTATCTCCGGGTCACTGACATCTTGATGCACCCGAAAGGTTGCACACCCAAGCGAAAGTATCAAGTAGTAATCCGGCAAAGCCGGAGTTGATCCAAGGATAGGAAGGTAACTCGGATATCGAAAGGTCTTGTCCGTCGATTTAAGTATTACAAGCTAACTTAGACTAAGACGGAAAGAAACAAAGATAACAGGGGGTTTTATAATGAAATAAGAAACAAAGAAGAAAGCAAGTAAAACAAACTAAATTTTCACTTTAGTCCCTAAGAATCCAGATTTGCCTCCTGTAGAATCCACAACTGCAGAATGCACCTCATAGTAACTACATTTTTAGAACTGATTCAATCTTCGACCACCAAATCACCAGTCAATCAGAAATCTTCACCAGCTTCTTACAATTAATAACTTCTTTGTATTTTAGGGAGTTTCCTGCAAAAACCATATAACGTAATCTATTCCACCAAAATTAACACGTAGAGACTAGAAAATACAGTCTGAAAAAGGAATACTTTACGTACTCATCAAACATCCCCAAATTTATATTTTGCTAGTCCTCGAGCAAAACAGAAAAATACTATACTAAGAAAATAAAAATCCTAACTCACTTTCGCAGGCAATCGCGATTGCACTTAGCACGTGCAACAAGCCATTAAACCCCTAGGTTTCCCCTAGTGGACGAGTTGTGTCTCGTGAGGGTTTCCAGTGAATATACCCACAAAATTCATATTTCAAAATACAATAGGGTTCAAACTATTTAGAGGAGTCAAAGTAGAACTAGTTCACCCAACGTCAGACTTTAGAAAGTTAATAGAAGAAAATCAAAGTCTGAGACACTATTCAAGTACTAAAATTTTCTCACTAGTAATCTAGACTCAAAGTATCCGTTGTTAGCCAATATGAGCACCATTTCAGATATAAGAAAGCAAACCTCAATCCCTATCCTAATACATTTTGCCTCGACTTCAGCCTCACAGACATACACTCAGAAATAAAAGTCACTCAGAATGGTTTACTCGCATGTGTGAGTATGAGTATGGAAATGGACTCAACACATGATTTTAAGAAGGACTAAAATTTCAGAAGGAACAATCTCATGGAAGGAATTCAACCACTTTACTAAGGATGGGGAAGCTCACTCATCTTCTCACCTGATTAACTATCTAATAGTACCGTCCTAGAGATAACAGATATGATGTCGAAATGGAATTTTAGGTTTTCTGAGGATATAGACTCTTTGATATCATCGGAACTTTTACTCCTTTGATTTTAACCCCCCTTTTTTTTCATCCATCTTTTCATCGAAGATCTTCACTGCTTCTTCCTTTCCTTTATTGATTGTCTTCCTCTCAAAATTCTTTTAGAATAAGTGGTATGGTGATATGATCTGTTATCCTCTACTATGGCACTGTTAATCTAGTTTCTCAGACTACAAGAATAAGGTTTATTCGCATTCCTGATGACACCCTCACTGGTTGAAGAATTTAAACTCACGAGATCAAATGAGTTTTTCTAAAAATTGCAAGGTTGAGTAGCTCTTCATTCTACTCGGAGTTTATGCAGAAGAGATCACTCAAAGGACATTGAAAGGCTCAGAAATCCTCACTGGGTTAAGTCTCCACTAATGATTAGTCTAGTTCTCTTAGTAGTGCTAACTCTTCACTTATGTAGTACTCATATGGCTAGGTAACAAATATCCTTAAGACTCGAAATTCGTGACAAAATCTTTGGACAAGGATAGTATAACAACTAAGATCTAAAGCTATTAACAAGCTAAAAATCCTCAACTAGCCTCACATAATTCTATCGACTCAAAAGTTTTGAAATTTTGAACCCTCTTGCATTTTGAAATAAGGGACAAATTTTTGTCCTCGCATCCCCAAACTTAAACCGACTATTGTCCTCAATGTTCAAAAATTGGACAAAGAGAAATGTAAAAATAAATAAAAGGGTGAAAGGAAGGATATTACCAGATATTGGTGCCCCTAAACCTACTAACTGCATGGTTTGCCTCCCAGCTAGCGCTAAGTTTATCGTCTCCAGCCAGACGTAATGAAGTGATAGCTTAATCCTCATAGACGGGATCCTCTAATGTTTCCTCCTCAATTTCTATAGTGGGCATCTCAAGAAAAGGTTTCAAATGTTGTCCATTGACTTTAAAGATGTCACCATTCTTTGGATTCTCAACTTCTACGGCTCCATGAGGATAGACAATTTTAACTAAGTAAGGACCAGACCATCGAGATCTCAACTTGCCAGGAAATAGGTGTAATCTAGAGTTATATAAAAGGACTTTTTGACCAGGCTCAAATGTTTTCCTATTGATGGACTTGTCATGAAATACTTTTGTGCGTTCTTTGTAAATTTTTGCACTTTGGTACGCATCATATCGGATTTCATCCAACTCATTGAGTTGGAGTTTCCGACTATCACCAGCGGAAAAACAAGTCAAAATTTAACTATTTGATAGCCCAATAGGCTCTATGCTCTAACTCTACAGGTAAGTGACAAGCTATTCCATAAACAAGTCTATAAGGAGACATCCCTATTGGAGTTTTGAAGGCAGTACGATATGCCCACAAGGCATCAGATAGACGTAAAGACCAATCCTTACGATTCGAACTCAGTCTTTTCTAGAATTTGTTTGATTTGCCTATTGGATACTTCTACTTGCCCACAAGTTTGTGGGTGGTAAGGTGTAGAGACTTTATGAGTGATGGAGTACTTTTCGAGAAGTGTCTCAAAACTTCGATTTCAAAAGTGTTCCCACCATCACTTACAATGGTCTTCGGTGTACCAAACCGAGAAAAGATATATTCTTTCACAAACTTAATCACCACATGGCGATCATTCGTTCTAGTTGGTATTGCCTCCACCCACTTAGACACGTAGTCGACTGCTACTAAAATATAGAGGTTTCCATATGAACTAGGAAACGGACCATAAAATCTATACCCCACACATCAAATATTTCGACTATTAAAATGGGATTCAGTGGCATCATGTTACGACGGGTGATTTTTCCTAGTTTCTGACATCTATCACAACTCTTACAGTACTCATGAGAGTCCTTATAAATGGTTGGCCAATAGAAACCACACTGCAATATCTTTGCAGCGGTTTTTTTTGCACTAAAATGCCCTCCACATGCTCCAGAGTGACAAAAGTTGAGCACACTCATGATCCCACTATCAGGGAGACACCTACGAATGATTTGATCAGGATAATGCTTGAATAGATATGGATCATCCCAAAAGAAATGTTTGACCTCTGAGAAAAATTTATTCCTATCTTGTTTAGACCATTTCTCGGGTATCTGACTAGTTGCTAAATAATTCACAATGTCAGCAAACCATGGTAACTGGTTGATGCAAAAGACTTGTTCATCCAGAAAAGTGTCAAGGATAGGTGTCTCATCATTTCTAGACTCAACTATTATGCGTGATAAGTGGTCGGCTACAACATTCTCGGTACCCTTTTTGTCTCGAATTTCAAGGTCAAACTCTTGTAGCAATAAAATCCACCTAATCAAACGCGGTTTAGCATCCTTTTTGGAAAGAAGATACTTCAGAGCGGCATGATCTGTGTAAACTATGACCTTAGATACGATGAGGTAGAAACGAAACTTATCTAACGCATACACAACTACCAACAACTCCTTTTCAGTGGTGAAGTAGTTTAGTTGGGCTCCATCTAAAGTCTTACTTGCATAATAGATCACCGAAGGTGCTCTATCATGGCGTTGCCCTAAGATAGCACCAATTGCATAATCTGATGCATCACACATGATTTCAAAAGGAGCATTCCAATCAGGAGGCTTGATGATGGGGGTAGAAGTTAATGATTTCTTAAGTTTATCAAACGCTTCAATGCATGTTTCATCAATGATAAAAGTACTCTCTTTAGCAAGTAAGTTGATGAGACATGATCTTCGATAGGAACGTCCTCTGTATCGGTCAACATCTCTAAAAATGGCTTCAGCCGTTGTCCATTCACTTTGGACACACTACCATTTCTGTCTTCAATGTCAACCGCATCATAAGGATACACAAACTTGACCGTGAAAGGCCCTGTCCATCTAGAACGGAGTTTACCAGGAAATAAATGCAAACGTGTGTTATATAATAAAACTTTCTGACCCGATGAAAATGTTTTTCTTAAAATAATTTTATCATGCAACATTTTCATCTTATGTTTATATAACCTAGCACTCTCATATGCATCATTTCTCAACTCCTCCAACTCACTGAGTTGCAACTTTCTCTCTCTACCCGCCTTGTCAAGAGAAAAATTCAATTGCTTGATAGCCCAATATGCTCTATGCTCTAACTCAACAGGTAAGTGGCATGCTCTGCCATACACTAGTCTATATGGAGACATTCCAATAGGGGTCTTAAACGCTGTACGGTAAGCCCAAAGTGCAGCGGTTAGTCGTAAAGACCAATCCTTCCTATTGGTGTTAACCGTTTTCTCCAGAATGCGTTTAATCTCCCTATTCGACACCTCGACTTGACCACTAGTCTGTGGATGATATGGGGTAGACACTTTATGGGT
>BEHA01020820.1:0-13908 GCA_002897215.1 Eschscholzia californica subsp. californica
GAAGAGACACTCCATCTACTACCAAAGAAGAAGAAGAAGATCCTTCTGTTCCCCCTTCTTCAGAAACCCTAGAAGAACGTACTATAGTTTCAGAGGCATCTTCTTCAACCCAAGTTAATAATGATGATAATAGAGAACCTAGAAATTTGGGTTCTTTAAATCCAGAAGAAGACGAACTCAATTTTAAAAGTTCTGATGCTCTGGCTAGAGGGATTTCTTCTATGCTTGGTACTGTAATTAGGGATTTTGATTCCAAAGCTGAAAATGCTGTTAAAAGTCAGGATCATCTTTCTTTCGCCATTGATCGACTAACTGGAGGTAATTGTTTCTCTCTGTTGATTTGTTGATTTGTTCCTTCTTCTTATCTTTGTATGTGATTACCTTATTGTTTCCAACCAAGCTTCAATGTGTGTTCAATCCTTTTAGGTTGATAGCCCTAACATAAATGAAATAGATAACAGAATTGACAACCTTTTTATATAGTTTGGTCTATTCAACTTGAATTTTAGTTTCACCGAGAACATCGAATTGGATTGACATTCCTATGTAGTATGTAGTAGAACCACAAATCCAACTTTATCAGTGTCTCTCCACTGTTTCGGTGTCGAGTTTACCAATGCAGTCAAGTGAGGCAAGATTTTCTCTCTTCTTCTTTAGTCCACTGACCCAACAACAATGATAGTACTTTTTACTATGTTTGCGAAAACCAGAATTTGGGTTTGTGTTTTAGGCTTTTAATTTCACGAGGTGTTCCTTCGAAAATCTTCATGGGTTTGTGGCTTTGTGCCCCGATTGACATTTCTCTCTTTATTCCGCACTAGTTATACAAAAAAAAAGTCTCTTAAGTTCCAATGTAAGTGCAAATAAAATCTATAGCACGCGTATATCGCATGACATTACGAATGATTGTTCTCTATTTATGAATGCTTAAATTAAAATTTCCTTTTTGACTTTGGGCCTCCTTGTTTTTGCAGAGCTGGATCAACTGCTAGAACATGCTCCTTTGCCGTTCATTATGCAAAATGCATCCAAATTATCTAATGTTCGTAAGAGAGTTTTATCATTGAATTCTCTCTTGAAATCAATACAACGCCGTATTGATAACATGGATCGGATGTTATCTACGGGCATTTCACATGGTATTTGTCACTTTAAAGATTATATTTCTATCTCTTGTGCATTAAAATTTTTGTTGCTGCTCTTATCATGCTTCAAGTTTTTGTTTGATTTTCAAGATGTGTTTTATGGAACATCATGGTAATTGCAGGAATCTTGTCTTCTGTTTCCTATTTAATGATTTAGTCTATTTTATGATATAAACCAAAGCTTATGAACAACAACTCTACGCAAAACTGAGGCCTGAGCCTCATGTCAGTTCAGCAGCAAGATGTAGTATAACTGTTCACCTTAGTTAGGAAAATAAACCAAGAAACAACAATGGAGCATTTTGTACTTCTGTTGTGTCTCGAGCTTTTGGTATCTTCCTTGGCTTGGGACGAGTTGGAGATGATAACTCTCTTTGGCTTTAGAACACATAGGGGAAAAACTAATAACCTTGTGAACTGGGGAGAGAACTTCAATAATAAGCAAACTAACCATTTAAAACCATCAAATCCGTCGTAAAATGAATTTAAAAAAAGGGGTTGAAAGAAAATTAGAGAATAGAAAATTGAAGAGAAGCTAGGAAACCCATTATAGTGAGGAATTTCGAGAACTATTCTAGTCTGTTAGAGATTGAGAGGAAACTGTCTTCCCTTTTTCTTTGATAGGGTGGCAATTGAGTATGTATCTGCACCTAATACACCATTTAGCTGTGTAAACCCAAGCAGTATCTTCTCCCGAATTCATAGTGAGCTGACCTCTTACTGCCGGTCTTACGTAGGTGGAACCTTTAGATAGAAAGTTCTTTGTTTGATAAACTCTATCTATGTTTCTTTCGGTCTTTATTTACTCCCTAGTGGATAATACCATTGAAATTTATGTACGCATTTTTGAACAATCAAGTTGAAGTTGTATTTCTTAGAGATTTAACTCAAAAAATTGGATGTGCTCACCTGACATTTGAAACCACTATGATAGTGCTTTATTCCCCTAAAATTCCATAATAATAATTAACAATGTCGTACTCCTCATGCATGCGGATCTAAATCTTTTAGGTACTACAATTTTAATCTGAATAGATATGAATTTATTATGCAAAATATTTCATCTAAATTCCTTTAGTATTTAACAAATTTGAAAATTGCGGGTCTCTCAGTCATACATCTTCGCTGTGATCTCTTGTAACTGCTTTTAAATCCTTGAATTTGCTGTTTAAACAATTTTTATTCTCGAGTGATATCCTTACACAATATGAACTACTTTGTAGAGAAAGCAATAGCAGAGAGTTCTGGACAACCATAGCATTGATTGGGTAATGAAGGTACAACATCTCAGTCATATCTGTAATATTCTGTATCCTAATTTGTCTGAAATATGTTATGGTATATAAGATATTTGCAAGAAAATGAAGTCTCAGATTTCATTAAGTAGTAGCAGCGGCATATACTAGCATTAGATGCAGAGCTAGTTGATGAATGAGTCGACCTATTGTCTAGATTCTGTTATTTTGTATGTTTTTTTTTACTAATGTCAACATTTTTTCAATAATCCCCATCTGTAGAGAAGATGATTTCAAGTTCTAGATTCTGTTATTCTGACTGCCTATTATCTTTTATAACATGAGAGACACACTTAAGGGCGTGTGATCTTTTTTAGCACTTCAAGTGATAGCACTAGTAAGGGAATCATCTGTAAGTGCAATAACATTTGTTTCACTTACAAGTGAATAATGTTCGTTTTTATAGCACCTACAAGTGTTATAGAAAATGAGGAATTGTCTATTTATCCTCACATAGAATCTTTAGATTTTGTAAGGAGAGATGAGAGAAAACAAAGAAGAAAGGAAGGACTCCGACACCGGTGCTTCGGCGAGGTTAGAGAAATGAGGGAATATTCTCTCTAGACTCTAGTATATCAAAAACTAGAGTATCTCCTTCTCTCTAAACGTCCTTGCTATCTCCCAGTCTTTATTTTTCTAACATTTAGCACGTTTAGGGGTCGTGTATACTCTCTTTTCGTTTAGGATCTTGATTTAAGAAACTTTTCCTCTTTGAGGTTGGGTTATCAAAGTGACGCCAACTTCTCGTCCAATTACCTGAAGTTCCCAAGTGAGAGTGTTTATTTGTGGGATCAGTGGGAATCGATCAACAACCTTATACAAGTAAACTTTTTTTTTTTCAAGAAGTCAGATGGCGTTCACCTTCACCATAAATTTTCAGGCTTCAAGGGTTTCGTGTATTTCACGCTTACGGTTCTGTAATAAACTGAGATTGTAAACTAATGGACAAGATTGATATGTTCGGTATATCTTTAAGGGTTTATATGTTGTTTTAGCACTTAGTTTGTAAGTGCAAGTTACTAAGCTCCAACTTGGGGCTTTATATTTATTACTTACTTTCCCATCACTTTGTAAGCACCCAACACTTACTAAGTGATAAAACAAACAACCCAATATTGGTTTCTTGCACTTTATAAGTGTTGGGAACTTATAAAGTGCAAAATATTTTTGAAACTTATAAAGAGAAAAAATATCAAAAAATCATAGTTTTTTATACACGTGTTCTTTTTCTTATTAACATTCTGAATATTAGAATTCTTTTTTTTTTGCTGTCATTTATCTATCTTATGGGTTTTGGTACATACATCGTTAGTTTATTTTGCTTCTTATTAGGGCGGCCATGGATTCTAGCTAATAAAATTAGTATTTTGCAATATAAGTAGTTTTAAGTCTTTGGTTAAAACTATCAATAATCTAATGTTAAAGAATTGATGAACTTCCAGGTCAATAGAGCAAACTCAAACATGTTTTGTCGGAATTTCGGATTATTCATTTCTGCACGACTGCGTTGGATATCAAAAAAGGAAAATTTTTGTCTTCTGAAAGGAGAACTAACTGCACGAATTCCGAATTTGATATTACCAAGCATTTCTCGGCAACATAAAATAGGCGATCAATCTGTCTACAGAGAAGGTAACTTGATCCTCCATTTCTATGTAAAAACTGTGAAATACTGTCTCAAGCAATCAAAAATTTGGTAGTTTCATTGTCATTGTTTGTTGGTTCGTTGGAAATCATTTCTTCTACAATTTGTTGTGTATGATTTTGTATCAGGTGATTTGAGAATTATACATTGCTTAACATTTGAGCCATCTTTCAGTATCTCTTCTTCAGTCCATCTTAGGGGAGTACTTTACTGACAATACCATTGGTTAAGTTTATGTGCCATGTTATTTAACCCTAACTGATCTGTTGAACCGAACCCTAACTCTGGTGAGTTCAATTGGAGTAGAGCATTGTTGACCTGTCAAAAGTCTTGAATATTGAAGTTGTTTTTGAGTCCTCTTATTATTGTATGCTGTTACTGGAGGAAAATTTGTTTTAGCAGCAGTCCATATTCGGCAGAGCTGAGTAATTCTGACCAGTATCTAACTCAGTTAGAGTCCTCTAATATTACAGAGATACGTTCATGTTGGGTTGTGTTGACATGGAAAGAGCATATACAAAAGCATGGTATAACTGCGACACCATATGCACGGCGTTGGTTTAGGACCTCTAGGTTTAGTCGGACTAAAGTAACAAAGTTTACAGTGAGACTCGAGAATGGTGTTTTTTATTTATATTTTTACTTCTGATTAGATGTTTAGAACCCTAACCACATGAGAAGGTAAAAAGAATTAAAACCTAAGGGAGATTTAAATCAGCTTGGTTGTGTTTGATTGCATCTTATTTTAAAGTGAAAGGTGAATTTGAAAAATTAGGTCAGAAAAGATTTAGGAATGGATGTACTGACAAATGTTTCTTTGGCTATTTACTCTTCTAAATAAAGAGGTACAGAAATTTCCCATACTGCTTGTAAAATGGAAACAATAGAAATTCAAGTCATGAGGATATAAATGCCAATGTTCTGACAAATTCTTGGGAAGGATAAACCCTAAAGTACACCTAATGTTGATGAATTGAATCTCGTTTGAAAAACCCTAAATACCTCATATCCAAATATCCAACCAAACTCATCCTAAAGACATGTGTAATCCAAAATTTGATTGAAAGAACTAGTTCTTGATCTTAAACTTTTTTTTTTTCCCATTTATCAAAACAGTTTTACCTTTTCGGATTTATCTTGATTTGGGTGCGCGACTGTCTTACTAGTTTAAATAATCTCTCCGCGTCATGCTTTATTGTTTGAATTTAGCTCGTCATTGTCTTAGCTAAACTAAATTGTTTAAGCCGGCCATATATTAAGCATGATAATACTATCGTCCTTTTAGATTATTTTAGATAATACTAAGTGCTTATTTAGATAACATTCAAATAAATCAGAGATAAAAGTAAGACATTCTGAAATCAGTACGAATCAACAAATGAATTATGAATCAAATAATTAAAGGAGAGATAATATCTAAAAAAAAATTATTATATAGTTTACTATTATTTTTTAAGACATCTTACGAATTACTTACCTTTTGAAGTCACAGACCTTACACAAATAATTTTAATCCACATGCTTAATTAGGGTCATATGCATACCACTTTGCACACTTAAGCTCTTAGCTATAATTTATGAAATTAGATCTAATACAATCTTTTTTTTATTATATTAAATTAATTTAATTAAACTAAACCTAGAATCTCACATGCCTATGTTTTTTTAGCAACAGCCATTTGCATCTTATTTATTTGTTATTTGAAAGAAGTAAAGACCAAAATTTGGATGCTACTATATGCAACTTCAGTTTTGCTAAGGACAACTATTAGACAAAAATAACTAAATAAAACTAACTAAAATTGTGTCCTAAATTGCTAACCAACACCAACACCAAAAAATCAAGTATAACTGAATCTCTCCTCCATTCTATACACAACTTTAAAAAAATTATTACACAAAATAACTAAATAAATTAATTGAATTTTGTCTTAAATTGCTAAATCCAACACTAAAAGAAAAAAAAAATCAAATGTAATCGAATTTTTTCTCAAAATTCAAATTTCTATTACCATAATTAATTATTCATAAATAAATTTTATTCGAGCATTAAACTAAAAAGTTAACCAAATATTAACAAATAAAAAAAAAATTATATTCCAATCAGAGCATTCCATGCTGTAATTTGAGGTAAAATTCAAAAAAAAAAAAAAAAAATCAAATATAACCGAATTTTTTCTCAAAAAATCTTGGGTTCAAATGTCTATTACCATAATTAATTAGTCATAGATAAAATTTATTCGAACATTAAACCAAAAAGTTAACCAATATAAACAAATAACTAAAAGATATTATATTCCAATCAGAGCATTTCATGTTGTAAAAATCATACTACATAAAATCACTATGTATATTTTTAAGCTTAGTTTAAACCTTAATAATGTATATTTCATAAAATCATACTACATAAAAATAATGTAAATTTTTTTAAAACCTATAACACGTTTAAGTATTTTTTTTAAAAAATATTAGATAACACTAATACAACCAATTTTATTTTTGTTTAATAAGTTAATAAAAAAAATGGTGTCTAGTCAATAATTTTGGGAAGTTAAAACATAGTTGTATTTAGCAATCTAAGATTCAAATTGCTAGATCAAACCAATAAATCGATCTTTAGTGTTGTTTAACAATTTAACAAAAAAAAAATGGTTGTGTCTAGCAAATAGCTTTATGAAGCAATTATGCAGCTTCGTTTAGCATTTGTCCAAAATTTCTGTCCAAAATATATTAAATAAATTGAAAATTATGGTAAAGAACTTTATCTCTCTCTAGAATTCTATAATCTAAATTCAAAAGAGAGAGTAGGCTTAAAGACAAAAGAAAATATTTCCTTTGATTTCTGTGTTCTTATTATTATCTTAAAGTTGTTATATTATTTTACATATACATTTTCTCTCTCCAAATTCTCTCTCTAGTTGCAAGTTTCCTTTGAGTTTCTTTCATAGAATTTTCTTTTTGATTAATCAAAAGGGTATTCTTTTATTGTTGTTGTGGTTAGGCTACTACTTACAATAAGCAAATAGAAACAAAAGTCTTGTCCCCTTAAGAGTGTCCAAATTAGAGAGGGTGGTTATATGATTTTTGTTTTGTTATGCAAGTTTTAAAATTATAATTATTATTTAAAGGCAATTAGTTATTGCAACTAATCTACAATCCTATCAGTCGGGTACGAATTCAAAGAATTTGAATGCAATATTAAATCTTTTATAATTTTTTATACAACAAGATTCAGACTATATGATTTGCACAGTAAAGAAAACACATTTTACTAGTTTCACATAGTTTAAGGCAAAACTAACAAATTTGAATTTTCTCCCACAAAATAGAGTAATAAATGAAAAACTTAATATGGATAGATTGTGATATATCTCTTACCAATTCTTAGTAAATGTATACTTTCAGATTAAACTCGCAAGGGTTGTCATATGTCGTGGTCGTATGTCTTCTTGGGCGAGAGAAGTTCTAAAAAAGGGACATGGGCGGGGTTGGTCTACCCTTCGTGATAGAAGAAGGAATCGGGACGGGTCAGGAGGAGAGCAGTTCCTTTCTTACTACCCAGTCTATATGCAATACACATGTAGTATGTGTTATATCATAGATAGACCGTCTCAAGAGATGTAAATCAACAGAACGATTTCTACTAAGAACAACTTGACTTGAGACTACCCAACACTAATATAACCCATGAACATATTTGGAGTACTTAATTTTGATTTTGAATGGTATATAAATTATAAATGAAAAAAACATCCAAAAATAAAAGTAGTTGTTCTCTCCAAGGATATTTTTCATCCTTTCCGAAAAAAAAAAAAAAAAAAATTCATTAGTCAATGGAAACGGACATGGTCATGGGCACTAGACTCATAATTTATAGTTGACATTATTATAATTATATGTGTAACAAAGGACTGGCCATTTTTCTTTCAACATTTCTTGGTGGGTTAGTCAATGGTCAAGTTTATATCCTTATTTAATCTCCCAAAGTACAAGAAGGGGTCCATACTCTTTCCCCCAAGTACACTATTGTTTCAAACCAAATACAGAGGAGGGTGGTTAAATCTCCCATGTCTTGTTTTCTTCTATGCATGGACATGAAACCATATCCCCTTGTTTGGGGTCCCATTAAGTGTACTATTTTGGGGCACAAGGCCATCACACAATGTTAACAATATTAACTTATTATTTGATCCCCAAGCTTAATTGAATTATTATACTCAAATCTCAAAGTGTTTGAAAGGTTCATACGCTTCAACGTACTTATTTTAACTATAATCTCCACATCTCTATCTTAGATATTATATCCTTGTTTTTAAGTTGATGCAAAAGTAGCAACTACATTATTCAAAATTGGTCTCTGTTTCAGAAGATTATTCTGAACTCAGGAACTCAGTTTGTAATCGATGTTTCAACATACAGAAGGAGAAAAAAATAAATTACTTTAAAATGTTGATTATGCATAGCAGCATAGCCTAGGTACTTATAAGTACATCACCCATGTGGCTAAAAGGAAATGAATAGAGAGATGGAAGAAAATGAAATTATCAAAAGATGATAAATGAAAAACTCATTGAAATGAAAGAAATCATGGCAGAGGTTTCTTTGGCTTTTTCTATTTCAAATATAAGTTTAATGTTCCAAGAAAATTCTATCTTTTTCTTATGGAAAAATCTTTCTTTTTGCTTCCCATGCTACTTGGAAATTGTAAATTGAAAGAATTCATCAAGTCATAAGGAGATGAGAAAAAAAAAACATTCTGACAAAGGTACCAAATTATACACCATGTTTATCTCATTTTTAGTTTTTGATAAATTGAAATAATTTTGTTTTGAAATCCTAAGTGGTAATTTAAATATAAGTTGATGAGATTGGATCTAATAATATTTGTAATTAAATTGAATCAATTTGATTAGTGGGTGCCATTGATTTCTTTTACATTGAAAGAAGTAAAAAACCAAAATTTCCATTAAAATATTTTGAAAATTAGATTTGCCTATCTCTCTTGAATTTTATAATCAAACCTCAAAAGGAAGGGGGGTGTTGTTAAAGAGACAGATTGAAAACTATTTATCTTGAGTTCTGTGTGCTCTTTATCTTAAAGTAGTTATTAAAAATATGTTTTCTCTTTCTAGTTTCAATTTATGTAACTTCCTGGGAGTTTCACTATTGGAATCTCCTATAAACTAATCAAAAGGGGTTGTTGTTTTATTTTACTTTTTTGTTGAACTAAGTTGTTGTTTTATTTGATACACAAAAGGATTATATACAAATCTAATTAGGTATTTTTTTTTCAATTTTAAGATGTTAGATATGGATGTAATGTGTCGTCTCTTTCCATTTCAAAATGTTTGTTTTTCTCTCAGATTTGGATGTTTGATTCGTCTTAATAGCTCACTCAAACTAATTTCTGTATCTACTTGAGTTAAAATTTTGAATAAGTAGTGACAAGGACTTCTAATGTTATTATTGAAAAGTAAGTAAAGAAATTATTGGAGATTCAAGATGGAGTCGTCATGAAAGTCCATTCTACTTTTATTTTATTTATACTCTTCAAAATAAGACAATAAATGACGGATTTTACCTCCATCGTGAATTAAACCTGCGACTTATGAATAGTAGGAATATTAAATTCAGGCGTTAATCAATTTAGCTTTCTAAAAACAGATTAGAAGTCTAACTTACAAAACACTACGTGTTACTTAGAAAAGAATATATGACTTAGAAGAGTGTGGGGCTGATAAGTTGTTTCTTTCACCAAAAGTATTTTAGCCTTTCCACCTTACTTTTGTAAAAGATAAAGATAAACCTATTAGTCAATGAACCTTGACTAGGGTCTTGTGTTATATTATGGAGGACCATTATTAAATTATAATAGTCTCACAGAGGAACATATTTGTTCATATTATAATCAGTCAACATGTCTTAGTGGATTGGTCATTGGTCATGGTAACCTTAATTAATCTCCCAAAGTACAATAGGGTCCTCCATATCATTCAAAGTTTAATGTGAGAAAACAGAGATCAAGAAAAAGGAGGGTGAAGTCTTCAAAATTCTTGCTTTCTAATAAACAAGGACATCAAATCATATCCCCCTTAGTATGGGACCTCATCTAATGAATTATTTTTGGAAAACTCACACAATCTAAACAGTATCTACATCACCGCCTTCTACTGTTGAGAATAGTTCTTGACTCTTCCTGTCGAAATAGTTCTTGACTCTTCCTGTCAAAATAGTTCTTGACTCTTCCTGTCGAAACAGTCTTGACCTTTACTATTTAAGCTGACAATCATTATTTTGAATAGTGTCTTCTAGATGCTGATACTGTCGCATGATACTGAAATACGGATTTACTGTACAATTGTACTGTAACAAACTACTGATCTTTTTGTTTGCCTTTTGCAGATTTTAGTAACTTCTGAGAATGCACTTCGATGATAGCATCCCAGTAATCTGCCATTGAGGTATCCGATTTTGCTGATTTTGAGTCATCGAAATCCTCATTCGGATCTTGGCTTTCTCCAGCCAATACAGCATACTGATTTTCTTGAGATGACGGGTCATTTAGAATTTCAGTCTCTATATCTTGCTTCTGATGATGAGCTAGGAATTGATTTTTAATTATTTCCATAGCTTTAATCTGTTGATCTACATATGAAAGGTTCGGATATTTTTTCTGAATATCATCCAATAAAAATTGGAAAATATTATCAGAAGGTGAAATAGATACGGATTTTTGAGTAGCCTTATAGGCATTTTCATACTCAATTACAGTTTGACAAATGAGTTTATGGGTATCTGTAATAGGAAATCCATCCCACCATTTGTAATGAAAAGTTCTGCTAATACATGGAATTAAGAGATCATCAAAGTGAAATTCTAGATCCCATCTCCATATCCATGGTATTTTGAATTCTGCCATATAACAGAGTGCTGATAACCCTTTTGGGGTTTTTTCTGCAGTTTTTCCCTTGAGCTTTGGATGATACTCATACCATTTTAGCCAAGGGTCTTTCAGTGTATCTGGTAAGAAACTCAGTTCTGGACCGAATTTCTCCCACCAATGCAGAAACCAGAGAGGGAAACCTCTTCCTTTAACAATTTCAGGGTTAATACTGATAAACCAGGAGTGTTTTCTGATCGGATTCTGATAATAGAACATGAATGACCATGCCAAAACATAATCCCAATAATTATAGTTTTGACCATTCAATTTCAGGCTTCTGGGTCTTGAGGGGTCAAGAGCCCATTCTGTTATATGTAAGACTTTTACTATATAACACTTAGAATGTGTTATAGGAGACTTACTGTCTTTCAGATTTAAATGGTGGTGTACCATTTGTACAGATTCTGTTTCATTCAGAATGGCTTCATAGATATATCTATGCTTTTAGAGTTATAGTCCACCTTTTATGTCTATGGTAAGAGATTTCGAAAAGGCCTTTGCAAAACATTAAAATCTACAAGGTTGAGATCATAGGATTCATCCGAGTAAGGACCCAATTGATTTCATGCCTATCTTTCAAGTAAAAAGCTTCATCTGATGGAGCCACCAATTGATCCATACAGAAGCTTGGTGTACAGCTGTTGTAATGGTTTTGTAAATATCATTTGTAACTTTATAAATCCAACTAACTTGGAAAACGGTTGGTAGTCCAAGTGGTTCCAAGGTGTTGACATAAACTCCAAAAAATCCTAGAAGTTCCACGATCCCATAAATCTACAAAAATAGGCGATTCCTGGTCCTTTTATCGAGACGTTCTCATCATGCATTTTATGGCTAACTTCGGCCTTGTGTTTCTCTCTAACGAGAAGGTCTAATGGTGGTGTGGAAACTGGTTACTCGCTTGGAACCGTGTTAGTTTCAATTTCATCACCCATCATTCAACTTTGAAATCTATGAACCCTTTCATTCCCGGTAGGATACAGATGTCCAACTATGACTCGAATATAACATAGGATGATAAAGAAAAGAGAATTAAGAGCAATCAAAGGCAAACAACTCTGATCATACATCTCGGTAGCGATCGGATCACGAACCAGAGCGAAACTGAACTATCATTAACCAACACGGACTGTCCACTCCGACAGAATTCTGGCTGACAAATCCTAGTGGATGGCATGCACTTCGTACGAGTCAGTATGATGCCAGTGCTCGAACTCGGGTCTCTCACGTCCACAACTCCCACCTCTAAGATCTCAACCACGCTACATATGTGTCATGAGTTTGACTTGAACGTTATATATGTGATAAATCAGAGGACAATCAACATTTCTAAATCAATTTGCAACAAGTCAAGGGAGGTCATGGCCCTCTTTGGCCTGCATGTAGATCCGTCCCTGTTTACAAACAGACTGACTCCTCCATAAGCAAACAGTCTGGAACGAGTTCGAATCCTTACAGGAATTGCCCAGACTTGATCCAGTCTGTTAATAGCAAAAAATGACTATAAACACCAAAATAACATCTCAAAATGAACATTGTCATCATATAAATCACTACAACGAACACATTGAAAGGATCAATAAAAAAAATTGCATAATTTTGCCTTAGAAGATAAATGGAAATCACTGCAAAGGTTTCTTCACCACCAACAACACAATAAAGACAAGTAAACGTAAGAAGAGAAGAAGACAAAATTAGAGGCTAATGCACAATTTCGGGCAATAAACCACGAAAAAAAAAAAACACAGAGAGGGAGGCCACGCGAATTTGTACGGGGCACCAAGAGAAAGTGAAATTCATGGGGCACCCATAGATGACGCTCCTAGGGTAAAATGTAGGGACCGCGTCATTTTGTCGTAACATATGTCTGGCCACATTTTGTCAACACATGCCGGCCTGTGTCGTCCTCTGATCGTACAGTTATTACGTCCTTTCATACTTGTCCACTTATTCAATTACCTTATTTTTCTTTCATATCTACGAAAATGCCATCTAGCAGAGAATGACAAAGTCATGGTATTATGAGGGGCTAGTGATTGAGTGTTGGAGAGATGGGTGGACATCCTTAAAGTAAACAGTCTAGACTCCTGTCAACATATCGAGTAAATGTATAACATATATATTATAACTGATATTTAAAAAATATACTACATTTTAAAACTTTCGTGAATATCTGAATATAACTATAAACATTGACAAACAATTGACTAGTAAAATTAAAATATATTGGGATGTTCATGATTTCATGTTCCAAACGGATAAAATAAACATTGAAAAACATTTGAAATGTCTCAAACGAATGACATAGAGATTAAGAGACATTAAAAATATGTCAATCGAATAACATAGCGATTTCGAATAGTTTGAAATGCCTTAAACGAAAAACACATATATTTAGGGATGTTTCAAATTTCATCTACCAAGGACACAGTCATGTCAACCAATGTCCACTACCACAACCCCACCCACCCCAAATGTCAGGCAACTCACCCAACCATATAATGTTTATTTTTTTTGAGAATTCGACTACGGTCTAAGTTAGTCGTTACAAGACATTGATGTATCATGGAGATGTAATGAGCACTATAACCGCCTAAAATAAACTGAGAATGAAGAGGCCTAAAGCCCGACAACGAAGAGGCCTAAAGTCCGACAACTAAGAGGCCTAAAGCCCGACAAATAATTACATTATTCATAGGGGTGTGCAAAAATAGACCGAACCAATCAAACCAAACCAATCCAAACCGGTCCAGTCGGTTTTCAAACCAAACCAAACAACGAGTGGTTTGTTACGGTTGTAGATTTCCAAAAACTAACTGGTTTGGTTCGGTAAGTGGATGCACTTTTTAGGAACCATTAAAACCAAACCGAACCAGTCAA
>BEHA01021096.1:9206-30869 GCA_002897215.1 Eschscholzia californica subsp. californica
TAGGCCGTTGAGAGATGAAAATCACAACCGCCACATCAGCTGGGAATTTTTTTTGTCAAAATCTTTTGTGATTCTAGCATCTCTCATATATATATATATATGCTGAAGCTCGGTACAATTATGGTCTTCCAATGATAACTTTTCATTTGAAATTTCTGTAGAAGATAACTTTGGTAGGAAAAATGTCCATGTTAGATAGGATGTTACACAGGTTTACATATACCTTTAACATTGCAGGAGCTCCTTCTTCTCTAACAATTGTCTGAACGCAATCTAAGATCCCTTTATACTGGTTGGATGATCCCTGCAAGAGGCATATCGATTCAAGCAATGGATTGAAAAAGTACAAGCACTTGTAGTTTGTTGATGGTAGGAAAGAAAAATACAAATCTGGGTACCTGAACCATTAATCGTGTCTTAATTACGTCAAGAGGAGTAGTTATAGCTCCAGTTATTGCACCTAAAAACATAACAGAATTTATGTTTTAAATCAGTAAACAACCCTCATTTTTTTTTTTTCTGAAAACTTAGGATGAATCTTTTATCAGAAAGAACGAAACATTACAGTGCTAGATAAGACTATGTTATAGCAACGTAGTCTCCCAATGGTTAAAAAAATCACTGCAAGATTTACATGCCATCCCATCTGTCTACTCCAATGAAAAAGTAGCCCTTTAATGTCTTTCACCCCAAGGACACTCATACGGATTGGCGTCCTTCAAGATTTTGTTATTTCTCTCTTCCCATATGCACCAAATTATGTTCAGAGGGATTAAGTTGCATAACTCCTTTCTGTCCTATGTACTCCAGCAAATGTTGACTTTTCTTCTTTCTGTTTGCAGACCACACGTCTGCTTGCCCCCTGAAAACCTCTACCCTTCAACATGTCCCCTGTTGGACTTTCCTAGAGGGACACTGCCCAGACCATGAAACAGACCCTACTACAGATGGGTTTCTTCCAAATAATCCTATGGGATTTCAAGTTTTGGGTGTTGTTGATTGAATTCATTCTTCGGTAGCACTTCATAACTGAAAAGTCATATTTATCGAGTCCTCACCATGTCCCACGTCCATAAGGCTGATTGAAGACCCTATTGTTCCATCCTCCCTCCGTTCTCCATATTTTTCAGATATGATGGTTCGTCACAGAGCTGTTTTCTCCTTTGTGAATGTCCAAATCCATTTGGAGAGCAATAACAAGATTTTCAAGGACGCGAATGAAAACTCGAGCCTCGATGTGGAGGACATAAAGTCTGTTATCTTTGGTTGGGCTAAAAACCTTACTTTAATTGGATCTGCTTCTTTCAATGATGTTGTCTTCAATTGGGAGGCGTGGATTGCTTAAGACTACCACCATCCTCCCTCTATTTGTATAGTTCCTTTTGTTTAATATTAATTCAAATCTTCAAAAAAAAATCCATTTGGAGAGGAGGGCATCGTTCATCATCCACAAGTTTTTCACTCCAGATGCATTTCAATTTTAGATTAGGCCAGTACCAGAGTGACAAAGCACAAGAATTTCCAAGTTGCTAAAGAATGAACTTTCACGAAGTACAAAATGCAGCGGTATTAACTATTATAGTGAAAACAGAAATACAGAAACTTTGCAAAGCTACAGTACCATATGAAATACTACGCAGCGAACTCGAAGCCAGAGGCTAGTCGGTCGGTGGGCATCAGTGAGCAGTCGGGATGCCCTCGACGTTACTCAAATCAAACATAAATTATATATGTATGCATAAAATTTGACTTCATTGCTAGTTCACATTTACCTCACAACTTCGCCCAATAAGAATAAGTGAATAGAAAGAAAAGAAATGATTAGTTTAAGTCAAGGTATTAACTTCTGCTTTCGGTTTATGTTTCAGCCGGTATGGAAATAGAAATATTTTTATCAGTGTGGAAATAACTATAAATTTATAGAAACGATAAAAACGTTAAACAAATGATGTAATTCTCTGAGACAAGCTTAATACACAATAAGGAAAAAGAAAATGTAAGTTACTTCACTCAAATCATGACTGATGAAGAGTAATACGGAAAATGAAAAAGTACTTTGTCAAAACACTACAAGTAAATTATTTTTTTATCAGATTTATATATTTATTGTCTATATATGTTTATTACATAAGGTATTGTGTTTTCCGAAATTTCCATCGAAATCACCGAATTTCATATCACCCCAACCAAAACAAAAGTTTACAGGTTTTTCTTCCACCATTTCTACCGACCAGGACGGACCACGATTACTAGTCAGGGTACGACAGCCTAATTTTACAAGATTGTAAACTCTACTTACTATGTGTATCTATTTGTAAATTTTAATTTAAAGACATCTTTTTAGTGAATATGGTATTTGATTCCATCATGATTTTCACATGTTAACTTTCAACAAGTAAACAAAACAAGGCACGGTAGATGAGAATTTTTTAAAATCAGAAGTTAAGTCCACTAAAGGAATTTTGGTTAAGGGGCCATTTTGAAAGCTAGTTAAAACATGGAGTTATTGTACTGAATTGGTCATGTTATAGGGATAAAGTTCAACCTGACTTAAGCCATCTCACTCTCTATGTGGCTCCGCCCTTGTCTACCAAAATGTATAAGTATTTTCTTAGTCACTGTATCCGAATTTTATGTGAAAAATATCATCCTTAGAAATATTTCATTTATTCGGTCATTTCGGGAAAACCAATGCAAATTTTATGTGAAACATATTGTTCTTAGAAATATAATGTAACAGACCCTTGTTGTGACTTTTGTTTCCTTTGACTGTACATTGTTTTCCATTTCTTATCAATAAAATTTTCATTCAAAGTTTCAAGAAGAAAGCATGTATATAAGATTTCGTTTCTTGGACATAAAGTAATTTCGGCAAATTAAATACCTTGGTTCTCTAAATCACAATTAGTTGGCATATGACATGAATCAGAATTCTTACACAAAAGAAAACAACTTGATCACATAATATGATACAAGTTACCAAGTTCACATATGGTATGATTTCAGAACTATAAGAAAAGTAAACGATATTTTTTGTTTTGAAAGAGTAAAAAGCATGTTCCGTAACGTTCATAACAAGTAACTCGCCTACAAACAAATGGCCCTACACAGGATACCAGGTCATCTAGTTGGTATTTAGTTGTTTTTAGGTACTACATTTTTCCACTAGTGGGTCAGCCACATGCCAACTAGAGTGTTCAGGAGCACTCCTAAGTACTTCGCCATCTACTTATATTACTAATAGTTAAATTATAGCATGTGAAACAGGAAGAGAAGGATCATATGAAAACTAGATGAATAGAAAAAGTAGTCCTTGTGCAATAAATTACCAGCGAAAGCGCCAATAATAGCATTTTCTGGATCATTCAAATCTCTCTTTGCCTGCATATATATAGATTAATGAGTCAACTATTCCTAAAACGCTTCAGTATAAAAAACACGACGATAATTAGAAAGAGGAGTTCCACAGTCGCCCTCTACCAGAGGAGTATTCCATATTGGAATCTTCTTAATGCTGGAGGGGTCGAAGTCTTGGCAATCTCACAGAAGACTGCATGAAGTTCTGTCGAGAACTCGAAAGCTTGCTCGCAGTTTCGGAAGAAAGAGTTGACTCAAAGTCAATAAGAGCTTCCTTTAGGCATAAATCCTATAATTAAAGAGTAAAATTCAAGAAGCTTACAGCCATTTTGTAACCTAGTCGAATCTGTTCATAGATGCAAAACTGGATGGCATCAAATGGCAAATCTCGTAACAAGAAAGAACTGTATCCCTGCAATCACATACACGAAAAAGAAAAAGATCAACACCCATATGCGTGGATAATAACATTCATGAAGCAAAGTTGAAAATTAATATTAAATTTATGCCAATGATAACACTACTCTCGGTCGTTATATATATGGTTGGAATAGTTACATTTACAGTTGCATTGACAGTTATTTTTTATCTGCATCTGTATTGATATTTATATTTCAAGCTGTAAGACACAATTACAGGCTTACAGAGACAGTTAAATCTGTAGTTTCATTTGAAATGACATTGTAAATAGTAGTAATAATGAGAGTTTCAGTATGAGAACTAGGACAAAAAGAAGTCATTTAGCAAAGAAGATAATAATGTCCCCAATATAAATAGAGAGAAGCTACTCCAAATCAAGAAGGGACTGATTCATTACGATGATCAAAGATGATTTCTGGATCATCTTATCGAGACAAATGCACAAGAACTTAATGACGTTCCAAAATGATCAAAATATACCGCATAAAGACCTCTGAAACCCTCCTTACGAACAATAAGACGAACAGCATCAGGTGCAGAAGAAAATTGTCCTGTTTGCATCCTTTGCTTGACAACCTGAGTAATGCACAAGATAAGTTATTGAATATACGAGAAACATTTGAATCAAGAAAAGAAAATTAGTACCTCTGTTGGCACGCGAACAAGAGAAGAAGCTGCTCCTCCAATAGCTCCTGCACTCTACATTAAGTCTAACACCATGTAAGAAAAAGAAAGGCTCAACCCAAAATGAACAGGACAGGAAATGTTGCTTGGGGGAAGCATACTTTTGTCGTATAGGGGAAAGAATGACTCACGTGTCACCAAACATGGATTCTTGCATGTAACTAGGGAAATAAGTATCTAAATCTACTTGAACTAAAGATTTATTTATTTGTTTCTCTCACAGGGTAACAGTTTAAAGGGATTAAACTTCAGCATATGTAGCAATTGACGATCTTCAAAACTCAGAAGATAATGGAATCATAGGTCCATCAATTTCGACCGTGATAATAGGTACAAAATTGTTGCTATCAAACACCAGTGAAGTTAGGAAGGAATGATGATAGAATAGACAGAAGTACAAAATGTGACCGGCTGAAGAAATAATTATGTCACTTGTGCCATCTTAAGCTAAATATATAGACATAGTAGATGAAACATCCTGACCTCGTCTTACTAAAAACCCAAATACGCTACCCATTAATGAAATTGTCTTACCAAATGAGCAAACGCACTAAGGTTTTCCGGGAAGAGCTGCAATAATTTCTGTTTTGTGGGTTCATAAACTCCAACGAAAATTGCAGAAGCCCTGTAGGAAAAATATTTACGTTAAATGTGCAGTTTTGATAATAGATCTAAACATTCATACACTTTTGGTATGGACTATGGGTTCATCCTGCATCCCTAACATCATTTTTTAAATGATTTATACAAGTTATTGAATCATTAAAAAGGTTTACTTTAAACTCTTGAAACTCTCATCGAAGAACCAGTATAAGAGAAGCAAATTGAATAAAAAGAAAAGAAATAATAATGAAGATGTGTAAGTGCCTGATGTACAAACCTATCATCTATCATGCCTGCCAACCACATTAGATAGGCGAAATGATCAACTTTTTTCACCAGAAAAAAAAGGTGTTAGGGTAGATACTTTGAAAACATTCAGAGACCAGTTACGTTCTTAGAAATGGCAGACATAGGTTCTAGAAGTCACCCACTAAACAAAAGTACCATCTGATGCAATATAATTGTACACGCTTTTAAATTTAAACTATGTAGTATGTACAACATTTTGTTTTCATTTTTCGATATTTTTCAGTTTATAGATTATCATTAAATTCAAATATATTCTCAAAAAGAAGTAAACCAGTAAGCAATAAATATGAAGAGCCTACGGTAAGACGCCAGCAATATTTCCAGCTAGCCCCGAATACAGGCCCTTAAGTAGAATCTTTCCTCCTCCACGAGCAGCCTGAAATGGATCCAGGACTAATGTAAATAAAACTAGTAAACAAGCTGTTGTTGAGTTGCTTCTTCCAGCCAACTGGGCCTCGACCTGGCTCAAGCTCAACATAAGTGGTTATTTTATAAGCGAACGTGCCTGTAGACGAGTCTTGATTGTATCAATTGGGTACAAAGCTGTTTCAACAACAACACCAGCAGCACCTCCTGCTATAATACCATCTGCAGAATTCAAGCATAAGTTATCAAAATAATATGAGCTTTTAAATCGAAGAACACTAGTGTATTGAAAAAAACAAACAATCAAGCCACCTAGCTGAATGTGCTGATGGCAACCTAGAACATGAGGCCAAGTTTTTTTTTTGAAGTCAAAATTTCTTTTTTGTTAAAGCGTCAGAAACATATGAATGTTGCGTTTTGGTCTTAGAGGATTTGCACTTTTTCTCAGCATTTTCATCTTATTGAAGGTATTAATGAAAAAAAATTCAATTTCCACCGCCATGAAAACTATTAAGCTGATCAAAAATTGCTCAGATATTTTGTAGCCAACAGTACTAGGAAAAGCATTCCCTTGATTGTGACATCAAATATATATAAATGGATTAGTTCAATAAAAATTAACTAAAAGTTATTCACACGAATCACACATTTCAAATCGGATACAGGAAGGGGGAGGGTTGTACACCACAATTTATCAGCTTAGCCTGTGACAGAGAAAAATCTTCACAACAATCCACTACTTAGATGGGTTTTCTCATAAAGAAGACAAATTGTGGATAAATTAAACAAATCTACGCAACCTCGCAGGCAACTACTGGCGTTTCGCATGCTAAAGCTAGCAGCTTTAATCTTTGGTTGTTTCTGAATGAGTTTACTCATTTCCGAAGTAGTCCAAACTTCAAAATATATCAAACCCAACAAAAAGAAAGCCACCAGTTCCCAGGGGTAATACTTCATTCGTAAACCCTTCTATATAAACAAGAACTGCTAGAATCTTGTTGAGTTGAGACATATTGATATATTGCATGCCAGCGGTTAATGTTTATCCATTTCTACTATGACGCTAACATATTGAAGTTTGAACTAATAACCTGACAAACACAATCAAGTTTTTACTAATGTATCAGGTTCATTCTTCATTAAATTTTTCACCTTTGAGAGCACATAATAGTTTCAAGTTGCCTATCTAATACAAAAATAATTAACCATATGCTACTCAGAAAGGCCAAACCAAATACTGCCCTACTTGACTTGTTTACCATTCAAAGAAAAATTAAAGTTCATCAACGACCTCTCTGCATACCATATAAAGCACGGAAGAAATCGAAAGGCTTTTCCTCACTCAAGCTGATCGCTGCAAAATGCTTTTGCGACTCTACTTGGTGTTTGTAATTCTTAAATGCATCTGCAAAACCATATCGCGTACTCAGAACAAGCAATAAAGCTTATTTCCTGTCATACAATAACAATATCAGCTGTTTTCTATGGGACAGAATGTTGGAAAATTGGCCAAAGATTTGTTCTTAGGAAGAGAATATCATGGGAAAAAAATACAAAGATAAGTTTGTAGGAAGAGTAGGAAAAAAACTGGCATTGGGTAGGAAAGATAAAAGGCGTTTGACTGAGATGGATTTAATGTGTACAACAACGACAAAAATCAAATTCAACAAGAAAGAGAATAAGTGCAAGATGAGACCTTAAACAAAAACAACTCTCCATAATATAAATAAAACGTTTTCGACTTATATGGTGTTGAAGTCAAAATAACAAACAGAGACTAAGTTACAACCTAAAAAATCCCTTCATACATAGAATAACCTACTAAGGAGACCGATAGATTTTTCATTTCTTTTGGTATTTTAATTGTAAATCTTTCTGAAGATGTTACTGCTATTGTCTCCATAGATCATATTCTGTTACTACCCTCATTGGCTCAACATTCATTTTTTTTTTTTGAAAGCTTGATTGAATAAAAGGAAAAACGAAAGCTATACAACGGATACAGGAAGGACGAAGGGTTGCTCGGGTTGTGTTAACATCACATAACCCATGCCTCCCAATTCCTAACTACATCCATAAAAGACGTAAATTTAAACTTAGGCGAACTGCTAATCCAGTAGTGTATCGTTCCTTTTACATCTTCCACATCAATAACTGAAAACAAATTCGAATCCTTGAAGATTTTGTCGTTCCGGTCCTTCCATAGATTCCATACTATTGCGAACGGTATGAGATTCCAAATCTCCTTTTTGGAATTTGGTTTCTTTAGACCATCCCATTGCTCAAACATTGATACGATCGTGTTTGGCCTACACCATTGAATTTTGAGCGTTCCTATGAAGTATTCCCATAGGTTTGAGGCCACCATTGAATCTGCCGTTTCCTCTTCCATTCTACTTAGGATGCATCTACTAGGCATCCGAAATCCTCTGTGTTTTAGTGCTTCCACCGTAGGCACTCTATCAATGAGGATCGACCACACTAAGAAAACTACCCGTGGGGGTGAATGTTTTCTATGGAGGATTTTCACTAGGGGTTCCGAGAGAATTTGTACATCTTGAGTCATCCTTTCATAGCATTCTCTAACACACAGAGGCTTGTCACTATCAACCTTCCATATTTTCTTGTCTTTCTCCAAGTTGAGTCTAGCATCTTTGAGAAAATCGCACAACATTATGAACTGGTCTACCTCCCAGTCATTGAGGTTTCTCCTCGTACAAACGTTCCATGAACTACTGGGTCTATCGAAAATAGAGGACACCAATGCATCCTGATCCATAGCAATATCAAAAATCAGTGGGAATTTATCACACAGCTTTTCCTGCCCTATCCATACTTCTCGCCAAAACAATATTGATTCTCCATTTCCCGGCTCCCATCTCGTGAGCCGATTGAACTTAGTAGATAAGCACTGTATCCCTTTCCACACTCCACAGCCATAAGAATTATTTCTAACCTTTTTCCCCCATTCACTGGGATTGTTACCATACTTGTCTCCAATTACCTTTTTCCACAGAGCCCCTTCCTCTTGATCAAATCTCAAAATCCACTTCATGAGTAAAGCCTCATTCATATTCTTTAAGTCTCGCACCCCCATGCCTCCTTTTTTCTTGGGTATCCTAACCATCTTCCAAGCCGTCCAATGTAATCTCTTCTTGTCCGATTTGCCATTCCAAAGGAAATTGCACATTTTCCGGTCTATGTCCTTTATAATTCCTCTCGGAATCGAGAACAAAGAAAGGAAATATGAAGGAAGGGCTTGAAGAACCGATTTTATGAGAGTAAGTTTCCCTCCTCTGGACAATAAGTGGCCTTTCCATGCCGCCAGCTTTTTGTTAACTCTCTCTAGAATCGGGTCCCATAACGCTTTAGCCTTATACCTATGGCCAAGAGGAAGACCTAAATAGGAAGTTGGCAGAGATCCCACCGGACACCCGAACCCCCTAAGAGCTTCCCAGTTTCTCATCCCACCTTCCATCTCTGTCACCTCATAGATAAAAGACTTATTCATATTTACCTTTAGACCCGAGGCTAGCTCAAACCAGACCAATATATCCCTGAGTCTCTTAACCTGATCCACATTGTCATCTAGGAAAAAGAGTGTGTCATCAGCAAATTGTAAATGATTTATACTTCTGCTCCCTTCCTCCACTTTAAACCCTCTTATCCAATCCAAACCTTCCGCCTTTTGCATACATTGACTTAGTACTTCTCCAAGTAGAAGAAACAGATGTGGGGATAGAGGATCCCCCTGCCTTATTCCCCTCGAGCTTTGGAAAACTTCGGAGGGTCTCCCATTAATTAGGACTGAGAAGGTGGCTGATGATATGCAAGCATAGATCCATGTTCTCCATTTGTACCCAAATCCCATCCTGCTCATCACTTTGTAAAGAAAGTCCCAACTTACCCTATCATAAGCTTTTTCCAAGTCTGCCTTGATAATCACTCCCCCCGATTTCTTCTTGCGTCTCGAATCAATGAGCTCATTAGCTATTAATACCCCATCCAAAATTTGTCTACCCCCCACAAAAGCTCCTTGAAATGGCGATATAAGTTTCCCCATCATAGTAGCGAGTCTGGTTGATAGTGTTTTAGAAATGATTTTATATAGACCTCCGACCAAGCTAATTGGCCTATAATCCGAAAAGAAAGAGCTGATCTTTTTCTTGGGAATGAGTACTATGAAGGTCTGATTCTGAGACCAATGGAAAGTTGCTGTCCTTGAGAATTCATCAAAAACCTTCATGATATCTCCTTTTAAAATTCCCCAACACTTGTTAAAAAAGGCTATTGGCAAGCCATCTGGTCCGGGAGCTTTATCCTTGGCCAGGTCCTCCATGGCCGATTTCACCTCCTCCTCCCGAAATTCCCCTTCAATCGAATCTGCTTCCTCAGGGGATAAATGAGGTAGGTCCATTTCCCCTACTCCCGGTCTCCACAATCTTGGCTCACAATATAGGTTACTGAAGTGGTTTACTGCTTCTATCACAATTTGATCTTCATCCACCACCCTAGTATCCCCTTGATTGATTATGGATATTCTGTTTTGCCGAGCCCTGCATCTTATGATCTTGTGGAAATATGCCGAATTCTTGTCCCCTGCCTTCAACCATGTTGCTCTTGATTTTTGGCGTAAACTTATCTCCTCCGACGCTAGTAGTCTTTCTAGCTTAGCTTTTATCTCTTTCCTGTCCTCCAAGTCTTCCAGGGACAACGGGTTCGATTCCTCCAATTTGTCCAATCTATTAATATCTTCTTTAGCCTCCTTGTATTCTCTGTTAAAAGAGTTGAATTTTAACTTGGACCACTCTTTTAGTTTTGACTTCAAAAACTTCATCTTGTTGCTGAAAGACTGCCCTGGGTTAGCCAACGTTGGTGCTTCCTCCCACCATTCCCCAATCCTCTCCATAAAATCCTTCTCCTCCATCCATCTCTCCTCTAATCTGAAAGGGGGAGGATTTGGAGCAGCAAAGTTAGTTCGAAGAAGGATTGGTGCATGATCCGAGATTGGGCGCGGGAGAATTATTTGGTCTATACTATCAAACTTTGCCTCCCAAGAACTGTTGATGATGAAACGATCCAGCATACTCAATACTGGGATTGCTTGGTTATTGGACCACGAGAACTCCATTCCTTGTTTGGGGAGGTCTATCATGTTGTTCCTATCCATCCAATTCCCAAAGTCCTTCATGCTGGTTGTGATCTTGTTCCCATTTCGTTTTTCATGAATGAAACGGATAACATTGAAGTCTCCTCCTACACACCATGGATGTTGCCATTTTGAAGCTACACCATCCAATTCAATCCACAAATCTTTCCTCCTAACTTTGTTACAGGGTCCATATACTCCAGTAAATAGCCAAATAAAATCATCTGATTTGTTCTTAAACAAAATGGACAAACAGAAAGATGTTTTATCTACAGCTAACGGTTCCATCATATTAGCATCCCAAATACACAAAATCCCCCCTGATCTTCCTTCGGAGGGAATGGACTCCCATCCATACAAAATGTTTCCCCATAGACCCCTAATAACAGACTCCGACAAGGACTCACACTTAGTTTCCTGAATACACAAAAGAGAAACTTTGTTGTCCCTAACTACCTTCCTAATAGCTAACTTTTTCGCCGGACTCCCCAACCCCCTGATATTCCAAGACAGAAGATTTAACGACATATAAACTTAATCTCCCCCAAGCTAACCATCGACCTAGACTTCCTGATTGAGGGACTGTTATCGTTTAAGCCCCAATCCAGCTTCTTCAGCTCTCTATTGAACTTCTCTGCTCTCTTCTTTCTTAACGAATCCTCTTCAGGTGTATCATCACAGATCACAATAGCTAGACCCGAGCCTTCCTCTCCTTTCTCACCTTCCGTCTTCTCTGCCAAACTTGAAACTTCCACATTATCACGAGCTTCACCTGGTAGAATAGTAGCCAAAGGAGTGATATTTGCCATCTCCACATCTTGCTGACCATCTTGACTTTTTTCAGAAGGAAAACCTATGCCCTCCATCTCCATGAGATCTATAACCCTTTCATACTCATTTGGCCCCTCAAACCCTAAGGTTCTTCTTGTTTCAAATAGATGGGCCAATCTCTCCTCTTCTCGGTTGATCTCAGCTGAAAAATCTTGGTCTAAATTACTAGTACCTTGGAACTTAGCTTTTGAGCTGGGCTCTTTCTGAGTAACCTTCCTTGATCCCCGAGAGATGGTTCTTTTTGCTACAGGCACCTTGAAGGCCCACATCTTGTGGGACATGAACCTTTTCTTCTTAACCCTTTTGCAAACGGGTTTCCTGACCCGATTAGATGTTGCATTCATCATCTTCGTGAGGGCCTCCACCATGTCAGTTCTGATCTCTATTCCTGACATCTCCGGCATATCTACCAACCTTCTAGTCACTTCCTCCTGCCTGATTGGATTTCTATCACATTCCTTTGCCTTACCCTTCCTCGAGTCCCTAACTCTTTCTTCCTCCTCAGTTGCACCATCCTGCTGCATGCTGTTGTCAGGAGTCACATCGGTAGGGTTTCCCATGTTCCCACGACCTGCAACGTCATCCTCCTTGTTGCTCATCTTCTCCGATGGTTCTTGCATCTCCGGTGAAGATAGAGATTGCTCACTCTGCCTTCTTTCTGCAATAACCTTTGTTGTAATCCAGATTTGATAAGTCTCTCCACCCACCAACATAGTCTTCCTTTCCGTTATTGAACCATTTGGTTTGACATCCACTGAGACGCAAGCGTATCTCATATTTCTGAGTCTCGAAGTGTCGTAGTCAATTTCCACTACTTCACCTAAATCTTCAACAAGACTAGAGAAAGTCTGTTCATTCCAAAGATGGAACGGGATACCATACATCTTTACTTCCATCAGCAATGGGGTTATGATGACCGAGTTACAATGGCGGCTCCATTGTCCACATATACCTTTTCGCCTGTAACATCTTCCTCTAAGAATTTAAGTGCTCGAAGTTCCGTCAAATCCTCCTTGGATTTTACCAGAGCCGCACCACTTTTGTAAGGAAGAACTACTACCTCTTCTGACTTTACAATCCTCCGAACTGCAGACTCGACCAGGTGCCAATATTCGTTCGAAGACTTTCTCTCCAAGACTATAGCTTTCGACCAATCCATGTCATACATACTGAAAGAGTCCATGACAGGCTTTGAAGATGAAGGAACTGAAGTATTCTTAGGAGAAGGTGAAGAGAGGAAGGGGTATTGCTTGTGGCTAAAAGTTGGAGGACTCGGTTTAGGGTGATTGTGGTTGGTTCTGGGGGGGTTTAAATAAGCGTTTTTAGAGAGGGCTGAATCCTTTGCATGCATTGGCTTCTTCTTCGGTGGTTGACTCTTATTGGTGCTTCCATAACCGGCGTGAGTAGGTTTTACCCACGGTTGCGTGCGAGAAATACGCGCCTCTTCCCGAGGGATCCTTCTAAGATTCGAACCTTCTCCATATTCCTTAATTTTGTCCTTATCCTTTTGTTCCTCTAATCCATTTAACAGTCTGAATCTATTCGAAATCTCCACCGTTGGTTCTATCATTAACTCCTCTTGTTGATCCTTGGGTTGGTAGAACTTTGTAATAGTCCCACATTGCTCACAAGAGTGTCCAGAGACTGGGCTATATGTGTAAGCTCAAGCTTAGTAAGTACGGAGGCCTCTTGGGAAGGTCTGTGGTGCCTTCGCCAAGACAAAACCTCGCACCACGCTGTGTGGTGGCTAAGTGAGGACAAAATCGTGTATGTGGGGGGTCCACGATGTCGCTGCGTGCTCTGATAGGTCGGGCGAATCGCGTGTCTTCGCCCAATACCGAGGCCTTTTGGGGGGGCTTGTGGTGCCTTCGCCAAGAACAAAACCCCGTACCCGTGTGGGCTTGGGCCTGGGTGGTTAAAGCGGGGACAATATCGGCAACTGCTAAGGCTTGGGGCGTTACAAAGTGGTATCAGAGCCGAGGACGGCTCTTCGCTGAGGGTGGGGGATTGTAATAGTCCCACATTGCTCACAAGATTGTCCAGAGACTGGGCTATATGTGTAAGCTCAAGCTTAGTAAGTACCGAGGCCTCTTGGGAAGGTCTGTGGTGCCTTCGCCAAGACAAAACCTCGTACCACGCTGTGTGGTGGCTAAGTGAGGACAAAATCGTGTATGTGGGGGGTCCACGATGTCGCTGCGTGCTCTGATAGGTCGGGCGAATCGCGTGTCTTCGCCCAATACCGAGGCCTTTTGGGGGGGCTTGTGGTGCCTTCGCCAAGAACAAAACCCCGTACCCGTGTGGGCTTGGGCCTGGGTGGTTAAAGCGGGGACAATATCGGCAACTGCTAAGGCTTGGGGCGTTACAAAGGAATTGTAATAGTCCCACATTGCTCACAAGAGTGTCCAGAGACTGGGCTATATGTGTAAGCTCAAGCTTAGTAAGTACCGAGGCCTTTTGGGTGGGCTTGTGGTGCCTTCGCCAAGAACAAAACCCCGTACCCGTGTGGGCTTGGGCCTGGGTGGTTAAAGCGGGGACAATATCGGCAACTGCTAAGGCTTGGGGCGTTACAAAGTGGTATCAGAGCCGAGGACGGCTCTTCGCTGAGGGTGGGGGATTGTAATAGTCCCACATTGCTCACAAGAGTGTCCAGAGACTGGGCTATATGTGTAACCTCAAGCTTAGTAAGTACCGAGGCCTTTTGGGTGGGTTTGTGGTGCCTTCGCCAAGAACAAAACCCCGTACCCGTGTGGGCTTGGGCCTGGGGGATTGTAATAGTCCCAAACTTTGACATTATCTCATCAATGCCTTTTATCAGCTTATCCCAACCTTCACCCACCTTGCCTTTGGGAATACATATCGATCTTTTACTGTTGTCCCCATTTCCGATCCTATGTGCCCAGATGAATTCCCCTCTCTTGTTGTTCATCCTTTCCCATAAACAGATTTCCGATCCTACTCGGCATATCGAAGTTTGCTGCACTCCTGTCACACTACCTGGTTTCTTCAACAGATCCGACGTGAAGTTTTTCAAACTTACCATCGCATTTTGATTTAAATTTAGTGTCCATTCCCTATAGAAACCCTGCTCTGTGATTAAGAACCTACCATAGGGGAGCTTAGACAGTACAATCCTTTTGTTCTCGATGAGAACAAATATGCCCTTAATGGGTGACATCTCCTATTTCCTTTAGACTGTACCCCCTCTTGATGCTATCAGTTTTCCGATCAAACTATCCCAGAGGATAGCAACTTGATCGGTCTACTGCGATCTCAGGGGGGATTTGTCGCCGGAGGATAGGCGGTGCTACCCTATTCCTCAGCCTCCCACAACCACGAGGTCCGATGCCACCCCACCTGCACTAAACCAGTGCTATGATAGCTCCGGCTTCTTGCACCGGGGTTTCAACGGATGTTGTGTTGCCGGAAACTAGAACGGAATAGAAAAGATTTTTGTGGGCCCACCTGTCAGAGCTTCTCTCTCCAAACCCCTTTTCGTTGCTCTATTATGTAGATTTAATTGGCTCAACATTCATCAATCTTTCAAAACAAAATAGTACCCTTGACGCCATTAAAAAGAGCACTCGACCAACTAAAAATGTAAATGAATAGAAATTGGAGTTACACAAAAATATACATTTGCTTTACAATCTCCAATTGTACTCTTTGATGTGGTATAACAAAAAAAGTTGTCACCGCCCCAGATAAGTACTAGAATACTGATCTATTCTTCACTTATTAATGTTCTCATTCAGAGTGAAAATCTATCAAAATAACACAAATACCAAAACCTGATGAAACTTCGGAAGAACTTTTCTTATCCACTGCCAGTATAGGAGGACCCATCAATGTCGACTTCAGTTTCACCTGCAACAAAATTTATATGAGAATAAAATGTAAATTAGATAAACACCAGTCTAGATACCAAATATCTGTAAAGTCAATGTTTCTCATAGTAAAGGAATTTTAGAGAATAGGTCAAATGTAAAGGAGTATAAAGGCAATTTTCTTTAGAAAAGACAGAAATCACCCTGACACTAACTTGGCTTTCAAATTTCCAAAATGAAAGAGAACTTTTTATGTTGGTTCAAAAATTGGGAAAGAAAAATGAAACAAGATTTTGATTATATAGATGAAAAACATCAAGAACACAAATTTATAAAGCATCTCCTTCCCTTCCGACTGAAAAATAGAGAGGCAACAGGTTACGGCATGGACTTATCATGATTTCAAGTCTGGGGGCTAACCTAAAGTTACTAGAAATTAAGTGTATATTAAAGCGCTTGGTGTACTTGGATACTATCACCTAAGAGCAATTTGTTGAACAGAACAACTACAAGATCATGCATCTCACATGTAAGATATATCTTCATTTTCTAACTGAAAACGAAAACCTGTTCGATTAACATACAATTCTAATGTGCTATTATTAAATTACTGGAATACATTTTTGCTAATAAACATTAAGAAAAATGATATAATCAGGCGCGATGTATGAAATAGCTGAAGTCCCACAAACAGAAATCTCGCTCTCATCCCGTAAACAATTTGCAGACATCCTCAAAATCAAAATTTACCCACACATATCTAAAAAGACAATTACATAATTCTCACTACAACCTCTCTTAATAAGTCATAGAAACTTTAGTGAAAATTACCAAATCAAAACCCTTAAACTTGTGAAACAATAACCTAGATTCCCAGTTCATTGTAAATGTTAGAAACGCATGGGACATGGGAACCTAGTAAATTCGAACTCCTAATGAACTTTTAAAAATTTTCACTAAACCCTAAATTTTGGAGGCTTTCGGAGCTACGAAACATACCTTTCGATTTCTTAGAAAATCAAGAATGTAGAGGTTGAAATCTCGTAATGTCGGCTCCCTTTAGTCCTTTTCTATCCCGGAGGGTCGAGGAAGTAGAAAAAAATGGTGGATTATTGGTATCTCTCTGGTAGTCTGGTTTTCGCTCTTTAGAGAGAGAAGGAGAAAACAGGCAGCATCATTTTAATGTGGACCCTTGATGAAAGCAACGGTCCAAATTAGACAATGAGAAGGGATTTCGTCTACTTAAAAATGGATCTTGTGTAAGGTACCGAGAGCATCTCCAATCCCTGCCTGTGTTAGGCCGAAAAAACCACTTTTTCACCTAAAATTATTGGCCTCAACTCAGCCTCTAAAATTCAGCTCCAGCCCAGCCTCTCTTGAGGCCGAAAATTTGAATTAGAAATTTCCCAAATTACTAACAAAATTCAATTAAAAAACATCGATTACAACTAATAATTGATTAAAAATTTAAAACTACTTAAATACGACTAAACAACACTAGAAAAATTAATTAAAAATAACTAGAAGGGGTTTCTTGGGTCTCGTGGTGCACCGTTGAACCAAGCGTCTCGCGCCGCTAAAAGCATTCCGTTGAGCATGTTCGTCGAGAGACCTAATATCAATCTTCATTAAGTCCATCCCATATTGTCGGTTCGCCAACTCCGTTTGCACCCGTAAAAAATCTTGTTGCACCTTTAGGGTCTCTTGTTGAACCCGTACAACTTCACTCAAACTTGTTGATCTTTGTTGGGATTCTTCATCTCTTTTTTCCCAATATCCCTCATTGGGAGTTTTTGAAGGGGTAGAATGTGTGGATGGTTCGCCAACTCGTGCATTTGCTTTGGCTTGTTTACGGCCAATTGGTCTTTCTTTCGATGGATTGGTATTAGAATCTCTTTTGCCGGATGTTGACTCTCCTGGCATGTCTGCCATCCACTTGTTGTGTGTCTTCAAAATTTTGTAAACATGTAGGAACCTAAACTCTTTACCTTGATGATTTTTTTATACAATTCGATAGCTCTTTGTAACTGAAATAAACAAAATATATATAAGTATATATTATGAATGAAGTGAAAAGATAGAAAAAAGAAATTAAAAAGTTAGAAACAATTACCCGGTCATAATCGTTTTCTCCGCTTTTTGGAACTTTATTTATTATCCTCAAAGTCGATATAAAACTTTGACATTCCGAGCTTACCTCACTGAAACGAGATTTACAACTTCTAAGTGTGCGTTGAAACTTTGCACTCGCATTATATTCATCCGATATTTTTTGCCAAAATACTTTATATTTTTGACTATTTCCGACAACCGCATCAAATGTGATTCTCAAATAACAATTAGCAAGTAAAATATCTTCATCCGACTTATACGGTTGCCTTTTAGTTATCTTTGTCGAAGTCGTCCCTCCTTGCACGCAAGAATCCTCACATACTTCATAATCATCAACTCCTAATTGAGCCGACGGGTAAGTAGAATTAGGGGACAACATTTCCATATAACTTTGGTTATCGAATTCGTTGATGTCTAATGGATCTATGGGTGAACAAATGAAAAGATCAAAAAAAATTGAAAGAAAGAGAGATAGAAATGGAGAGGAAGTTGCAAGAATGAGAGAAAGAAAGTGATGAAGAGTGTGGGTGGGAGATGAGAATGGGTCCAACCCCTATTTATAGGGGTTGGACCCATTTCTAGCCGTTGGATTTGCTCCAACGGCTAGGGGGCATTCCCCAAGTGACCGTTGGGGCCCCAACGGTCACTTGGGACCTCCCTTCAGTCGCCCTTACCATTAGGGGCGACTGAAGGAGGAGCTCCAGCCTCCGCTCCAAGCAGCTCGGCTTGGAGCACCGGGCGGAGGCCATAAATTGGCTGGAGATGCTCTAAGGTGTGGTTTTGCAATAAAAATTATAAGTATTTTTGTTTGTATTAGAAACTTTTTCCTTAAAAAAAATACAAAATTTCTATGATTATATCTCCTCTGTTATGTAAGTTAACGAGGTACGACCCATGCCTCCGGCACGAACACTTTATTTGAGCAATGTACCAAAGTGAGGACAAACACACTGGTAACTGAGCCAAAATATATAATTACAGATAAGTTAAAGAAATATACTAATGTTGCTAAAGAAAATTAAGATAAGAAATTCAATTGTACGTTAAGGCAGAATGAGTGGTATTCCGTGCGGCGTTTGAATTGGAAGTTTTCGAAGTGAGTTGTCTTGGATAGTGGAGGAGAAAATTTAACGAAAAATTAAATTTACCTACAAAATCTTTCAATATGTAAAATAATATGAGTGAGACTGGAAAAAGGGTTCTTGGGCCGGTAATCCTTCTCAAGCAACCACAACTACTTTGTTCTCAAACAACCACAACTACTCACAAAGAACAACAAATATAAACAAGAAATTGATAGCGAACAAAAGGGATGGGTTGCAGCCGAGACCAACTCAAATGACAAAAATTTCATTGCAAAAGAAAATTATTAAGGATTCAGTCATGACCTTAGTTAGGCCACTTACCAAACTTCAAAGAGTGGCGCATTAAATTGTACTAAGGATTAAATCCCATCTAAACATATCCTAGTAATAGCCATAGGATAAAGATCTCTTTGTACCTAAAAAAAAGGACATAGGAGAAGAATAAAAAAGAAACAAATACAAATCGAATTTTTTGAAACTAATGTCGCCCGAGTCAATTTCATTTCCACCTCACTCATTATAAAAAGGAGTAGATGATTAGGTCAAGAGACCAGTACAACGATTTTCCCTTTATGAGTTTCATAAAGTGTTGGAAATCTCGACATAAGGCACTATCAAATGACTTATCTGCCTACGATTTTTTTGATGAGTAATAGGCCCCGGAAACAGAACATGTTCATTAATGATATGAAAATTTTCAAACTTCATATATTAATAAATCAAATAATTGGATGTCCAGACCTTTTTTAAGAGGCCATTTAGGCAGTTATGTTCGAATGATGTACTGAAACTTCTACAACATTTAGAGTTTCAAGGTTTTTGGACTTCACCAATTACAGGAGTCGTAATTGTTGCTTCGGTTGTCGCCCAGCACAAACATATTATCCTTGGTTACCACTGCACAAACAAATGAAAATCATCAATTGTTAGTAAAGTAATCAAGATTTTGTAGAACTCTAAACAATGGAAGGGAAGCCCGATGAAAATGGGAAAAGTAATACAATTATATAAATTTCATAAAATGTGATCCTAAAATGAATTCCTCATCTTAGATGATTCGACTATGTTGACAGACCGGCTCCTACTGTGAATATTACAAGAAATCAAATGCATATTATGAGGTTTTTCAATTAAGAAACTTGTGAAAATAGGAGAAAAGAAACATGAAGCGAAGCCCGTACTAAAATTGAGCGAGATAGCTTATTCAACACTTACGTACTCCTTCTAAAGCTAAGATTCTTTTGATAAACACTTCAACTGAAGTTAACCCATTTTCAGGAAGAAAATAGAACCGTTGGTTAAACATAAAAGTATGCACATAAACCTAATTATATTGTGGATTAGTTCATAAAATGCGGCATAAAATTTATCCGAAGAATTGCAAGAACCTTTCAGATCACTATATCATCATTTAGGTTTCTTGAGCATATGAAAAAGTATATCCATGAGTACTGTTTAAAGCTACTTTAAGTTACAACTGAAAAGCAATATCACTTATTTAGTAATTCAGAAAATTCACCGAAAGATATATAGATGGATAAAGACCTAAGGGTTTACCCATGCTGCACTGCTAAGAAATTGAAATAAACTGAAGTTCTAAAGTTGTTATTTTCAATTAATTATGAATTATGAAAATGCTCAACTCAAGATCATCGAGACGTTTCAATGAAACTTTAATCAGCACAAGAACCATATAACTTCTCGATTTCGAGATAATGAAGTTTGATTAGTTCTACGGCTAGTACAGTAAATGCTAAAAAATTAGTTGTCCTAAAGTACACCTCTATAATGTTATGTTCGAGTTATATATATCGGGATGTAACCTATAAACATTTGAATAACATGACATATTCTGCGCAGTTCTGGAAATTCGAGTAGAGTTCGTTACCTTCTCTGCTAATACTTTATCACCAACATTAAGTCTTGGAAACATAGAAACGGGAAATTTACTAAGTTTGATTACACTATGTAGATGAATATAAGTTGGTATAGCTCCATGAAACCGAATTCTAAAACACCCAAATTTTTCTTCAACTTCACTAAATCTAACTTCCGATTCAAATATATGGGTTCAGAAGAAAAAAAAAAGTCTGGATATTAATGAAAAGAATAAGAAATTAAAAGTATAAGACTTTTAAGACCCAAAATAAAAGCGTTAAAACTCTTAATCGTTTCTGGTGTCTCATAATGTAAAAACTAAAGAACATATAAATAAGTTGAGAACAAAATGTAACATGTCAATTTTGAATTAGTAGCAGTAATCAAGTAACATCATTTAACAATGAAATTTAGAAAGAACTATGAGAATTGAAGCTTAATTACCATAGAAAAGCTTCACCTTCTGCCCACTGAACGGGGAAATCGAAGAAAAAATTAAGAATCATTCACCAGATCTTGATAATGTTGAGTCTATCAATCTTTTTCTATTCATCTTTGTGTGATTTGTTGCAACCATCTGGATAGACAAGTAACCTATTTGGATATTCCCTAATCCAACAGAGATTGTAATCGAAGCAAACTATCTAAAAAAATAACAATAAATAAGTGGTAATGGAAGTCTGGATTCTGTTAGATTTCAAAAAAATGAAAACTGCTTCTCACCTCCATTAGAATTGAACTCAAATAGACTATTGACTTCTTGAAATCGTGGATGCAAATTCAATTCAGATATCTATTGAGATTCAAACTAAAGGAACAGACAAATAAAATAATGGGAACCCGGAATCACGTAGCAGGTGAAGTTCGTTACTTGTAATTTAATATCAGGTGATAAGGTAAGATGGAATAGAACCCTTACCCGCAAATAGAATGAAGATTAGCTACAAACATATATTGATGTAAGATGAAAATACCATAAAATGGTTATGAAATGTAAATTAGATGAAGATCAGACTACATACTTCCATTAAAATGGTGGATGCCA
>BEHA01021096.1:31489-47344 GCA_002897215.1 Eschscholzia californica subsp. californica
AAGTGAAAACTAATCCGGGTCTTTCAATATTAGGCAAAATTAAGAGCATTCTCTATAATTCCTCTATTGAATAGAGACTATAAATGAGATACAAGTGAGACCCAGAATGTAACTCCTCACATTTTTTTTTTGAAACTGTAACTCCTCTCATTATTACATTTTCAATAAAAAAACTTCTCTTATTATTACAATAAATATTAATCAACTTTAATGGAAAAGAGGAAGGTAGATGAAAAAATTTAGACATTTTGATCAAAGAATGACTCAATTGGATGGCTAGATTTAACGATGAAAAATGGACGGTTATAACTGATAATGGGTTTGTCTAATAGATTTAGAGAGAGTGAACAAAATTTCATTTTTTTAGGTGGGTAATAGATCAATGGGTGAGTATCTTATCAAAAACACAACCAACGACTGGATTTGTATTTTGGTTTGTCCCAGTCAGCAAAAAACTTTGCGTTTTATATAATAGACTAGATATGGCCCGTGCCCATAGGGCACGGGAGGTGCTCACAAGAGGTTAAAATGAAAAACAATGTCCTAACTAAAGCCAATGGGGTACAAACTGTCATGAGTACAAACGATCTCGTGTTGCACGTTAGAGATGTCTGCATATAAAACTAAGATATAAAAATTAGAAACAAATAATTTAAAATAAAATAGAGAACCAACTTAGATAATAATTAAAATTACATATAAAACAAAAGGTTCAAAATAAAAGTTAGTGAGGGTCAGGAAGCTTAAAAAAAAACATATGAAAAAAGAGTGAACTCTTGATTCGACAATGAACTCCTGGTCGTAATGGGTTCTGGATGGCAAATCTATGATGCAAGTGCGCTTCCTTTACAAGTATATGCACAAAAGTAAATAGGCTTAACAACTAATTTTGAGTTCTACTTTAATAACATTAACTTAAAGTTGTAGCCCTAACCAACATGAAGTTTTTTTTAAAGAACATGAAGTTATCATTATATGTGCGCTGTATTTGGAATAAACAATAAAAGATTAACAGATAGCAATTGCACAATCCGAACTTTATCTCGTTCAGAAATTTAGAAGAAAAAATGAACATGAAAACAAGAGGGAGATGGACGAAATTAATCTTCATGAAATGATGTGTAAATACTGACAGTGAGACTAACAAAAACGTGCATGAACATTCGTCTCTCCTGCAAGTCGAATAAACTTCGCAAGGCCTACTCAAATAAACACTACAAGTAAAGAAACACACACAACCAAAACAATAATAATACATGATAATACAATAGGCAAAAGTTGTCGTTAATAAAGATTTAAAGAATATGATCGTCGAATAAGTAGTCTTCCATCTCCAAGATATCACTACGGCCAGTGGGTTGGTTTATCAGTAAACTCCTATAATATGAAATAAATGGTGAGCCTATGTTGGAAATGAAGTTACTTAAGAATATGATTGAAATGTCGAAATAGGAAAACAAACAGCCGAGAAAACAGAATCAAACTCAAAGGTGTTTGTTATCCGTTCGAGGCCCTTAGAGAAGCTGCATAATTGAAAATGTGAATCTGCAAAATTAAAAGTACAAACCTTAGAGTGAAAAGTGATAAGGAGTAATTTATTTGTTACACTAAGAAGTAAGCAATGATTTTGCACTAAGAAACAAATTTTTTAAGTAATATGTTTTTGGCACAACTTACTTATTATTTGACACAATTGTTTCTAACATCAAAAGTTTAATTGAATCGAATGTGATATATACGGCATAAAACTAAATATGAAATACAATACCGAAAAAAAAAGACTAAACCAACTTTAAATGCAATACATGTGACACCTCGTGCCCCATAAATAGGCACGAGCACGCCCCGACGATTCACAAACGAACCGAAAATTCGGCAGCATCTCCTCTGTAAATCGAACAGGTCGCACCTGTAGAACCTGTCAAGCAAACCATACATTCGCATACACAAACACAACGGAAGCTAAAATGAAACATAATTAACTAACAGACTCTGGTTCCAAGCTGAACCACCAGAACTCGGTCAACTCATCCTGAATAACACCGTACATCCCTGTACAACCTATGTGATACATATATATTTATATTACATGGTGTTCAATGTATAAAAGTATAACTTCGAAGATAAATCAAAACCGAAATGAAAAGAAATAACACCAAAGTGGCACCGCGCCATAACCCCTGCAATCCATCTGCTAACCCTGTCGCTGCAGATGCTTCTAACTAGGAACTTGCATACTAACACCCTGGTAGGGGGTCAGTAACTCACCGACACGAGTTAACTGGTAGAGGAGTCCCAAAACAAAACTGCGATAAACCTTTTCTCGATTAAAACATGCACACATATAAATATATATCAATCCTAATACTAGCATACAATAGCAGACTTAACTGCCCACCCTTGGTATGCCTCTCAATTAACAGAGAGTTACCCAGAGAATTCTATAGTACTTTGGCTAGTACCGTCCCATTTCCGGCATTAACCAAGGTACTCAAATTCTCTCGAGAAAGTGGCTTACCCCTAGGTAGGTAAGCCCCTCTCCCACTAGGCGACTCCACAGTCATTGAAAAGCTAACCTCGTGATAAATATATACACCTAGCTTAACTAGATACGTTTTAGCTTCACCGAAGTCGAATAGTCAGGTCGTCCCTCCAGTATTCGTGTTGGGACGAAAAGCATATTCTCATCGGTACCCTAGCATGCAACTATTTCTTTGGTTTTGGAAAAGTATTTATTGTGTCAACAACTGAAATCATAATCTTTTCTTGTGAAAACGTCCTTCACCCACAATCTCAGTAGATTCGGAACTCGCCCGTTACACCCTCGACTGAGAAAGGCTTTTTAAAACATTATTTATCTTATCACACACAGAAGTGGCGCAACCAAGAGTCATAACAAACGTGCAAAGGGATCGCAATCACTAAACCAGTCGGGCGGTCAGAGGTGTACAGCCCCTGAGCCCCGAGGGTAAGAACAAACAGGCTTATAGTCCAATCGAGCGGTCAAGGGTAGCAAATCCCTGAGCCCCAAGAGTCCAACCTAAACGAGAATCCCTGAGCCCCTGAGCACTACAACTGCCGAGACCCTCATGACTCGTCTCAGTCCACTTCACCAATCACATACAGCATACGAAATCTTATATTTTTGAAACAACGTTATCGCCAACCATTTCAAAAACCATTTCTCTAGAAATCATTCGTAAGACATGCTTGCATATATAAAACCATCGCATCAAGAAAGTCACATTCACGATACAAAGCTCATGGAAATCAGAGTCTAAATCGTTAACCCATCAATATCAGTAATCCAAACTAACGAGACAACTTTCATTGAAATCAAGGGTTAAAATCATGCATATAAGATCACCTACCATCTACACATAATGATGCATGCATAACTCCTACTTCTAGCATGAATCTAGACAATAGTATAAAAGAAAACAAGAGGAATCCCCTACCTAGCGATCCAGGACTCCGTCCTCCTTCGCTTCGCCTTGAGCAACTAGCTCCCACTCGTTTCGGCTTTCATTCTGACAACCTAGACAAGTATAAATCTTAGATTCTTCGACAAGAATCTAAAATTAACACATATAACCCGAAAGAACAATATGAAAAGAAATAACAAAAGAGACTCGACTCGCATTAACGTCGGAAGACCCCGAGTGACTCTATTCCATCTTAGATTCAAACCGACCACAATTTCGATCATACTATATTTCGTTTGAAGGATATTTATGCCCTTAACATGTTCTATTGGTTCTCGTTGCCAAAATCCGAATGAACCATATCCAAAATAGCATAAACACATAAAATAGTCCTAATTGCACATTGTGCACTTACACCAATAATACTCCATAGTCTTTAATCCGATTCAACCGATTCTTAAGTTTTCAGAAAGTTAACCTCATTCCTAGCGTTTCATACTCAGGTGGATCCTCCTAATTACAACTATAACATAACCGAAAAGCGTAAAAGATACGCAACAGTGCATCAGTTTTCCTGCATGCGCTCTGTTCACTCTAACGGCCATAACCCACTCATCTGAACTCGAGACGACTATTACCATACCATTTAGGAAAGCTAACATCTCAATCTACAATTCATATCTTATAGAAAACTTCATCCGGATACTCAATTATAACAGAAATGCCCGACAACAGACTGCATTGCGCAGGCCATTGTTTCAGCTCAATCGAATCGAATTTGCAACTTCCCTCCACCTTACCTCCAACTATTGGACTTAGGAATTGAACATAATAACATGCACTCACAAAATCCCCAAATTCCAGACCCACAAACCCTAGAATTACATGAACAAGAAAAAATCCCCAAACTTCATACACATAAACCCTAGCTTTTAGAACATGATAATCAAATCATCAAAACTATGATTCTTACCTTAACTTGGATGTTATTGATTTGATTCTTCATATCTTCATCAATTTCTCCCAAACTTCCTACAAATTAGAAAGAGAAACCCTATTACATCTCCATTTATAGAAATATTGAATTCTAGAGAGAGAAGTCATGAGTTTCTTACCACAAGTCCATAAAACCTAGTTCAATACACTTCTTGAAACTTGAATTCAACAAAGCAAGGTTATCCCTATGAAATTCCACCCGAAATCCTTTGTTCTTCGACTGATTCATCTCCAAATAGGAACCCCAACTTGAAAACGAGGAGCAGCTAATATCAATCTGATTTTGTCCCTTAAACAGCCAAATTTATACTTAAGTCCCTCGATTTGTCCAGATTGCAAAACACCCCCAAACTTCCACGATTTGCAGATTTAGCCCTCATTTTGACCCGACCCAATTGTCAAATAGTCCTTCATCACACCTCATACATTATCTTATTTAAGCCGAAAACTTGGGATGTTACAATACACCTAAAAAAATGGATAAGTGTTTTCGTGCTTAGACGATCAAATTGACAGCCAAATAGTATTGAACTGGTGATGGCTCCAAATAAACAACAATAGTTCAGGCAATAGACAAAAAGCTAATAACATACATCAGTAAGATAATTGTAAGTCCATAAAGAACCTAAAAGAAGGCAAAGTTACAAGGCTACTACTTAATCAATCCAGGTAATAGACAAAAAATTTTATTCATATATGGTAGGTATAATGAAAGGAATGGGTTCAACCTCGACAAATGGGTAATAAGGCAAAGTTATTGTGTTGTGTCTACACGACTTTGGATTCTAAGTAGAAATTGAGAATATGAATCTTGAATCCTGAGTAGTTCTGCAAACATTATTAACAAAAAACTGAATAAAATCGTATGAAATCTATACTCGAATGAAGCAGAAAGATAGTCATAAAAGAATAACCGCCCCTACAAAATTTACTACGACAGTCTTTGAACTCGACTAAGAATCTAAAGTGTAAATCCATAATTTTTTTTATCAAAGCAACAAATAGCAAACCGTAAAGCAATCAAAATAAAACTACAAAATAAAAAAGACATGAAGAAGAAGGAACATCACTCACCTGACATCATCAATCCTGGAATCGAAGTATAATTCAAGAAACATGAGGCCTAGAAAGATACTTGAAAGACCAGTACCAACTTTCAGAGATTTCTTTTGTCTTTATCTTCACGTAAATCCAGTTTCTGGATAAGTTTATATAGGGAAACAATACAAACACTAAATGAGCAATATTAAATTGAAATGATTCGAGCTTATGAAAAAAAACTGAACCGTTTAACCCCGATGAAAATAAATGATATTCAATATATGGACTCAATCTGGACTAAAAACTACTTTCTTCTCCATGGTTCTTTCAGATTTTATGATAAACCTGCTAAATTGAATTGTATCATATAAATTCTTAAGAGCATATTCTCAAACAATTGGTGTCCTAAATTCATCAGGATGTTTTGAACTTTAGCTCTCCAAGTACTCAGCACTTCCATGTGGTGTACCATAGCCAGTTTTTGTCTCGATGTTGCCTAACAAGAAAAGAAAATGTAATGTATGAGATTGGATCACCTATACATTAATCTACCTTCTTGATTTCGAGATCTGTTAGGACATTTCAAATGCATCTTCAGGTATTAGTATTTGCATACTTGTTTATCAAACTAATCATCACATAACAAAGGTTAAAAACAGAGTGAATTTCATGCCTTCTATAATGATATAACCATGAAACATAAAACACTATGTGTTTTATACATATAACATATTTTTCACACAGAAAATGAAAAAAAAAGCATTAATAAATGTGGCATGTTCAAGAAAAATTGCAACAAATCCCACCCATGAATACATAACCAATCTCCTCCTGCTAACATCAATAATACACTACCAACAGTTCACATAAGGTTCTACAAGTAAGTCTTACAAGCTTGAGAATAATTACACATAAACCTATGTTTGTACCACCTACAAAATAAAATAGACTGAATGATAAAATAAATTGGAAGCAAATTGCCTACAAAACCAAACCCGAAATTTTGATAATCAGTATTTAGTGGTATAGGGAAAGTGATTGTTGGAAGAATCACAAACCTGAAGATAAAGAAGAACATGGTCCTCATACCTGCGATATACCTACAATCATAGATAAACAATCAATTCTAATGAAAGTGAGAAGGTTATTAATTTTGGAACAATCTTTTCTAGATAAACAATCAATTCTAATGAAAGTGAGAAAGTTATTAATCTGTTCTAGTATTTCATCTAGGAAATTATCAACATTCTGTACGAAAAAATTAGATAATCTGATGCCAATCTGTACGGAAAAAGTGACATAGGGTCCAAAATCGAGAATCGACTGGAATCTATCCAATAAATAATTATGCGAGCACACCTAAATCTACTGCGACACAAAATAAATTCATACTTATACTGTAAACTGAAATCCAAATTAAATTATGAACAAAAGAAATCAGAACGATACTTGTTCTCACCTTGATTTTTTCGAACCCTAATCACAGTGAAATGAAAACAACAGATAAATGAAAACAAATAGGTTTTAGATATTTGGTTTGTTAAAGAAATTAGAAGGATACCTATGCTCAACTTGATTCCTTTGAACCCTAATCACATTGAAATGAAACTTTAATCAGAAAAATGAAAAACATATGGATAGTTAGCTGAAATGAAAAATATTAGATAAGAAAATTGAAAAACCTTCGGTGATTCACAACAGCCAGCCAACCACTATTGAGGGATTAGTAGAAGAACTCTCTTCTTCATTCTCTTTCTTTCTACAAGTAAAGCTAGAAACTGAAAGATCTCTCTTTAACTCTTTTTTTCACTCTGTAACTCCTTTTCTCCATCTTTAACTCTATTTAAGGGTTTTGGACGTTTTAGAGTTTTAGGTAGTTTATGGAGAGAGAGAAAGAGTTATATCAATATGGCCGTTGAACCAGTCCTGACGGTGTAGATTAAGAGTTTTATTTACTTTCCTTTAGTGGGTGACTAAATATGTCATTTTTAGGGAAGGTAATAGATCAAATGGCAAGGATGCAATCGAAAAGCCCACGAACGACCGGATTTGTCTTTCGGTTTGTCCCAGTCAGCAAAAAACTTTGCGTTTTATATAATAGATATACAACATAGAAGATAGTGTTTTAGCTAGGAAGGAATACAAAACTCATTAAGATTCTGCCTAGGAGGATTTTCCCGCTAAAACCTAGGAGCACCTACGTCACTTTCCACGTGGCAAATTATCCTCTGGATTGTGCGATAAATTAGTTCGGATGATCAAATGTTTGAGTGGTATCCGTAAACTTCTGCTTAATTACAAATAAGCCCTTGGTTATAAGAAAAAAACTATTATGCATAGTTCTTACAAACCTCTTGAATTCCTTCTAATCTATATGAAATTTAAAATTAAGAAACTCTATCTCTTTCTTTCTCTCACTATGTCACTCTTCCACTCCCTATCTCACTCTTTCACTCCCTATCTATATATATATATATTATGCTAGTTATAGCCCGTGCCTCAGGCACGGTGAAATCGGACTTGAACAAAATTATGAAAAATATATTAAAATGAATGATACATAATATGGTGAACTAACTCATTGATACATAGGATTTTATCAATGACCTTGTGTAAGAGTCATGTGACATGGTGTTTATCCGCGTCACTTACAATTAACTAAACTTTTATTTTTTTACCCAATCATAGGTTCTAAGACATATCACATAGATGGTATGCAAGCAAAGCTTCATGTCACTCCATAACGTTTCAATCTAAGATAGTTTTTTTTATATCGACATTGACAGTTCCAACATAGGTCGTGAAAGTAACACACCTGACCGTCTTAGCTTTCTTACATGACCACATCACATTAAGGACTCCACTGTTGTATCGTATAAACTGTTATGTTAAAATTTTGGAGGTAATATTGTGATGGAGTTTAGTACCACAGGATGGATTGATTAAATCAGTCCATCGATTACCTACTCCAAATATATATATATACTTATTACAATAATATTTCTAATCAAGTAAATAATAGAGTCGGGGCATTTATATAAACGCAGGTAACAATGTGCAGAGAAATAACTAAAAACTGCATTCAAATTTGAGTTGATACCATGGACATGATGATTGACCAAATGAAGTGAAAATTTCAGAATATGCTAAATAATTTCATCATCCATTATTGAGAATCCAACTGATGTTTTCTAGATATGCAATAAAATCTATGGTATAATGATATAATCTACATGACCTGCTTTATTCTACAGAATGTAGATGATGATTAACTCCCTCAAATTTTTAATTTTTTTTATCATCAAGTAATAGTAGAAGTACTTACAAACTCCCCATTTCTTTGAAAAATTATGAAACATTCAAGCTATTTCCTTTAGGCACTACAATAGCTTTTTTTTTAGAAATTGAATAATTACGCGTAATCCTATATTGAATTTTAACCCAATAATAGAATTCTAATGCTTTATGTAATCGTAGTTTTACTTCCATGGGATCTCTATAAGCAGCAGGACAATGAGAACACAACTCTTTCTGAAAAATCATTAGATCTAATCGAACGCTACTCTATCCAATGCCTAAATCCTTTCCAATTACTCCCAAAGGAATATCGGCACTCAATTCTTATACAAATTGAAATGTACCTACAAAAGAAACCCATTATCAAAATCTATGCAACAATAATTAACCATATGATCAGATTTGGAACAACCGAATCACCACAGTCATCAAATTTAAAGCAATAATTATGAAAAAAACAAATTGAAATTACTAACCAAGTGAATTAGATAAGAGGCCAAGGGTAATTTGAAGATTTGAAACTGAAAAAGAGCAACTGGAAATTAGTATGTTAACTAAAAAAGAACAAATTGATTATATATATTAGCAAGATTGCTTCCATCACCGTAACATCCTCAATTCAAACTTAACTTGGTTGTCTTTATTAAGAAGAGTCACCAAAAAACATCATGACGTTAGTTGTGAAATAGTCTAGCAAGTGTTTAAGTTGATGACCACGAAGAAATAGCTTGATCGACACTAACTACTCAAACATATAAAAGTTGTTTTGTTGTTCTTCTTCAAAACTGGATATAATAAAGACAACATTTGCCCTCATCAAAAACCTTTTCAAACAGATTCAAGAATCTCCTCCAGAATTGAGAAGGGCTTCAAAGTCCTCGACGTAGGTTCGAGATAATCGATAATTTGTTTTCTCTTTCTAAGATATCTTCAAATTTAACGAAGTTGCTTTACTACATTGTTGATATATCAATGCGCAATAATAAACACCAAAATAACCAATTAAAAATGAGGACAAAATCAGATGAAACTACTTAACGTGTTATTCGCTATAATCCAGCAGCTTGAAGAAGTATAAATGTAACTTCTTTCTCAATAGTAGGTGGAGATGGTTGGCATAGAGGGAGGTTCTTATTTCCTACTCCTATGTTTAAAACCTCTCTCACTCGGGCAAGAAAAAGAGAGTTGGGAGGATGGTCCATCATGCCGACTCCCTCTCTTCTTCCCTATTTTCAAAATTATCCAAAAAATAGCGCGATAGAGGGGTTGGAACTATCGAGTGGTACTTTTAAACCCCCATTTTAGGAGGATGAATGTGAAAGTTTTCAACTTCAAAACGATAGAGAGGAAATATTTTAGTAGCTGAAAAAAAATTTGAAACATAAACCAATTTGAAGAGGACAAACAAATACAAAATGGTTGAAACTAAGAACCTACATGCCACAACAAATACTGAAACATTACATTCAAAAGAAAAACATCAGCGATCAAACATTACCTTTCAAAGGAAATTGTGCATAAAGCGAAGGGGAGTATCTTAGTTTGATTCAACAACATCGATGTTGAGCAATTTCCTAAGAGCATTCTTCGACAAGAATTTGTACCTAACTCATCTGCAGGTGCAAAAAAGAACAAAAAGATAGTGATATTAACTCCCAATAAGGAAATAAAAGAATACCCATATCAGAGTAAGCGAAGAAAGATACCTCATGAACCCAATGATGCGTAAATTTATTAAAGGTATAGCAGCACATGATGTGAGTTCGTAGTTGGGTACATAACCACTTATAGTTAGGGAAACAAAACAACAAAACTTATAATAGAAGAAAGGAATTGTTTTCCCAAGGAGAAGAAGATATATATTGTTAATTATTAAACACAAAGAGTTAACGCAAGAAACAAAACTTCGTTACTTGTAGTTTCATACCAGGTGATAAGGTAACATGGAATAGAACCTTTACCTTTAAACATAATAAAGGAAGATTAACTACAAACATGTAATGTTGTCAGATGATGAAAGCAACACTGAAATAAGTAAATCGATTGGAGGAGAGATAAGGTTCCAAATAGATCTGAAATAACATAAAATGGTTATGAAATGTCAATTAGATGAGGATCAGATTACATACTTCCATTATAATGGAAGATGCCAACCTTTGCAAGTATGGCATAGTAACCTTAATCATTAAAAACACGAAAAATATGAAAAAGGAATGGACAGTGAGAGATAGAAAGTAAGACGTGTAATGAAACCCATACACCCACAATCAATTAACCGAAGATTAGACTGTTGTCAGAAACATGAACTATTCAACATTTGAGAACATTAAACAGTATGAAGTAATCAATGAAATATATTCTATTTGTGAACTGCTCCTCATCATTTTTGGGCAAATCTAGTAAAATTCATATATTAGAATATATATATACCCGTCACCATCTACAAAACCTTAAGAATAAAAATCACGGGGTTATATAGATAAGCATCCCTAATCAGAATTTACAAGACAAATATAAAGCGGCAGTATCTTGTATCACTTCTTCCTCAGATCCATCACTGAAATTTCAAATACAAAACAAATTAGATGAAAGAAGTGTAACAAACAAAACCATCATATAAAACATTTGAATTGAACAAAGAAAAATAGTTGAGAGTGAATAAAGCAACCATGGTAGAAGGAAAATTAGGCTGAGAAGGCAAATTTAAGGGTTTATGATGAAGAAGATGAAGAGAATGGGTTTCACTCAGAGAAAAAACCCCTTTCCGTATCATTTTTTTAATGAATTTCTCTCTCTAAATTTGTAAAGAATAACTAAAAATTTTCAACATCCATGAAATGGAAGAAGGGCAAACGATAGAAAAGGAATGAGGAGTTTTTAGGTTTTCCCAGGAAGAAAGAGGTTTTTAGAAGATGAAGATGAAAATTTTGTGATACATTGTCGGACATTCTAGTTTAATGGGTTTGAGGGAGTCGTTACATTTTGATGTATCAATGTCCAGTCAGCACCAATGATATTCATTTTATCCTAGTCAGCCTTGTATTTATTTTGTCCTTGTCAGCTTACCCTGTTCTGTTTTGTTATATAGATCTTTATGAGAAATAAAGATACAAGGGTTAGGATATAAAGGTTGTTTTGAATTAGAGATACAAGGGTTACGAGTATCAAACTCTTTGCATTTATTAAAGACCTTCACAACTCATACCCTTATACATGACTAACATGGGGTGTTTATAGCCAAGAGACAACTCTTTCATCTAGTGCCACCATGGTGGTTAATAGGTGTATTCTTATTAGCTTAGTAACATTAGTTGGGAGACACCTCCTTCAAGAGTCTTCCAACTCATCTACTTTATGCCTAAGTAAGTAATCAAAGATGTACACCTCCTTCGTTCCAAGACACATTATGCTCTATTGTCTTTAAGCAAATTTAGTGTTTATTATAGGCACCCACTTTTGATGGGCAGCCACATAACATTCTATAACACTCCCCTTTGGATGACCATCATAAGAAATACTCCCTCCGTCCCATTTTGTTTGTAGTTTTGGGGAATTCAACTTATTAAGGAATGATATTTATTGTTGACAAATATAAAGACTTTCCCTAAAATACCCTCATTTAATATGGAGTATTTCATTAAATACAACATTGGTAGAAGCGTAGAACCAATTAGAACATTTGAATGGTATTCAAACTAAAGGGTAGTCTTGGAAGTTTCATCATTTTAATAATTAAATGAATGTTATAAAAGGAAAGTGACCAAACATTTTGGGACATCCATAAAAGGAATAACAACCAAACAAAATGGGACGGAGGGAGTATAGAGTTTCTGAATGGAACTTGATATACAAAATGCTGTCTCGTTAAAACCTTGCTAGAAAAACCCATTGGGATAAAAACTGGACGAAGGAAAAAGAGTACAGAGCGTATATATCCAGTACTAGTGATTTGTAAATCTTCACATGATAATATTCTCCCCCTGATGAATATCATACCGTGGAGTGTAGTTTTACGTCATTTGATTATTCAAGCTTCGCATTCCGATACTTTCTACTAGTTTTCTAAACGTTGTAGTAGGTAGAGACTTTTTAAATAAGTCAGCATAATTCTCACATGATTGTATCGTCTGAATATCAATTTCACCATTTTTCTGTAGATGGTGTGAGAAAAATAACTTTGGCGAAATGTGTTTCGTTCTGTCACCTTTGATATATCCTTCTTTGATTTGGGCAATGCAAGCCGCATTGTCTTCATAAATATGATAGGTGACTTTGTAATTTCAGGGAGTTCATATAAAATTCTAATATGGCTGATAATAGACTTGAGCCATACACATTCTCTGGTAGCTTCATGAAGAGCTATAATCTCTGAGTGGTTAGAAGATGTAGCAGGCATACTTTGCTTACTTGATCGCCAAGAGAAAGCTGTACCGCCACTAGTAAAAACATAGCCTGTTTGTGAAACTCCTTTATGTGGATCTAATAGATATCCTACGTCAATATATCCTGTCACTTGTGAACCATCAGAGGAATTCTTCGAATAGAATAATCCCGTGTCGGTAGTACTTTGAAGGTATCAGAGAATATGCTTTACTCCCATCCAATGTCGTTTTATTGGTGCCGAGCTGAATCTGGCCAATACGTTTACTGCAAAAGAAATGTCAGGTCTAGTTATTGAGCCAAATATAATAAAGCACCGATTGCACTTAAATATGGTACTTCAGGACCAAGTAGTGCTTCATTATCTTTTTTAGGACGATAAGGATCTTTTATGGTATCAAGAGATCTGACAACCATTGGAGTACTAAGAGGGTATGCAGTGTCCATGCGAAACCTTTTCAAAACCTTTTTTGTATATAAATTTTGATGGACAAGTATACCACTATAACTTCTCTCAATTTGTAAGCCAATGTAGAATTTTGTTTTTCCAAGGTCTTTCCTCTCAAATTCTTTCTTTAAATATCCCGCGGCTTTTGAGACATCTTCAACTGTCCCAATTAGATTTATATCATCAACGTATGTTGCAATGATAGCGAATCTGGTATATGATTTCTTAATGAACACACATGGACAAATAGGATCATTTACATAACCTTCCTTGGTCAAGTATTCACTGAGACGATTGTACCACATTCGCCCTGATTGCTTTAAACCATATAAAGCTCTATTAAGTTTGAGTGAATACATGGCACTTGGTTTTCCTTCAGGTAACTTGAACCCTTCAGGGACTTTCATATAAATATCAGTATCTAGATTCCCATATAGATACGCAGTAACGACATTTAGTAGATGCATATCAAGTTCTTCTTAAGCTACCAGACGGATTAAATATCTAAATGTAATGACATCTATAACAGGAGAATATGTTTCTTCATAATCTATCCCAGGTTTTTGTAGAAAACCCTGTGCCACAAGTCGTGCTTTGTAGCGAACGATTTCGTTATTTTCATTACGTTTTCTCACAAAAACCCATTTGAACTCAACTGGATTTACATCCTAAGATGTAAGGACCACTGACCCAAAAACACTATGCTTATTGAGTGAATCTAGCTCTACCTGAATTGCGTCTTTCCATTTCGACCAATCAAGTCTTTGTCGGCATTCCTCAATAGAGCGTGGTTCATAATCATCATTTTCTTTCAGAATTGAGGTTGTCATTGCAAAAGAGAATACTTCAGCGATAATTGTTTCATTTCGGTCCCACACTTCTTTTGAACATTCATGATTTATAGAGATTTCTTCATTGTTTGGTATCTCTGCCTCATCAAGGGCTTCACCCTTTTCAAGGGGTATTTGTTCAGAAAGTGTGGGTGTATCATTAATAGTTTCTTCTAGAGAACTATTATTTTGTAATTGGTAATTCCTCTTTCTAGGGATAGTATCTTTAGAACCAATTGGTCGTCCACGCTTCTTACGTATTTTAGACGACTCGTTTGCTATAGCAGTTTCTCCTGGTTCTTTAGGAATATTAATTCGTGCACGAGCATTAGCAGCAAGGATATATGATTCGGTTACCCTTGCTCATCATCGAGTAATTGATCGAACTCATTACTAGTATGATTTTCATATTCACTACCATAAATATCCTTTTCTTCGATGGGGTACTGCAACAACGATGCGGCTCTATTCAGATTAATCCCATAATCTGTTATTATTGACTCGGTCCTGACTTCAGTAAGATGTATTTCAACATCGTCAGTTAAATAGTCAGATACATCCAATCTTGTGTTACATGAAGAATCATTGATTTCCATATGATTTGTTTCCACATTGACAGTATGTTTCTTCAATGATGCTTGATAAAGATCTATTAGATGTTTAGGAGTCCTACATGTTCTTTGCCAATGCCCTGCCATACCACATTTAAAACAAGGTTGATTCTTCATTTCAGAAGGTTCATTTACTACCTTTTTTCCTTTATTTTGCCGATTATACGGCTTGTATCTGTTACCCGAGTTATTTGCCCATCGGCCTCGGTCGTTGCCACGATCGCGCCCCCAGAACGGTAACCACCACTTCTAGTATCTTTATTTTGATCGTCACCGCGACCATGTTCCTCCAAATTTTTATTTTGGTAGTTGCCACGACCACGACCCTTATGGTTCTGTTCCCGTCTTTCAGTAGAGACAGATGTAAAATAAGTTTATGAAAAGTTATTATATCCTGTTGGGCGGGTTTCTTGATTTTTCATAATTACTTCTCTATTTTGTTCTGCTACAAGAAGACATGAAATTAACTCCGAATGACATTTAAAATTCATGTTTCTATACTGCTCTTATAAATTCATGTTGGATATATGAAAAGTGGAAAACATTTTTTCTAGCATTTGTTCTTCAGAAACTGGATAACCACAGTGACCCAATTTTGTAGTTATTTTAACTAAGACAGAGTTATATTCAGAAACTGTTTTGAAATCCTGCAGCCGCAGGTTTATCCAGTCATTCTGGGCCTTCGGTAAAATAACCTTTTTTTTAAATGACCGTATCGATTTTCTAAACATTTCCATAATACAAGTGGGTCTTTTTGATATAAACATTCTGATTTGAGTTGTTCACATAAATGATGACGGATTACAATGAGGGTTGCTGAGCGTTTG